>VXBI01003762.1:452938-472016 GCA_013397375.1 Toxostoma redivivum
TGTAACTCTAATGACATCTATATGAATATAGTTATATAGATATAATTTATAAATAAAAAAAAAAGTGGCAGAATTAATCAATTAGTTTGATATAGTGACTCCAGAGGCTGTTAGTTCCATTACCTATGACAGAAATGGAGTGAAGAGTCATGTTGCAATTTTTCCTTTTTTTCCTTTAAAATGCCAATTTTTGATTTGGGAGTATCCAGTTGGAAAGTAAAGAGGCTTATTTAAGAATTATAATAAAAACATTTAAAATGTGTTAGATTTGAAATGGTTTATACCCAAGGAAAAAGTTAAAAATAAGCTTTTCTGAAATAAAAACAATATAGTGGAATAATGTATTCTGTGCCAAAGACTAGACTACAACCTGATCACTGTGTTTTTTTTCTTTTGTATATAACAAGAGAATGAATAAGATCTGGATTTAAACATGGTGTAAATAAACATTAAGGAGGTGTTTATTTATTTTCATTTTACAGACAAAGTTGCTTTCAGAAAGAGTACCTACTACTGTAACTGATGCAGACTCCACTTCATCAATAAGTCAAGACTTAAAAACCAGGTAACTTGGTACTTAATTTATGCACGTGTGTAAGTGTGAACACACTGCTGCTTGAACTACAACTGAGACATCTTGTAATCCCATTGTTGTAGTTTGATTCCAGCTAGCAACTAAATACTGCACAGCTATTTGCATCCCATTGGCATGGGGAAGAGAATCAGGAAAAAAATAAAAAGAGATATGAACAGTCTAATAATTGAAACAAAATATAGTAAAACTAATAATAGTAATACTACTAATGGTAATAATAACATTAATAGAATGAAAAGGAAAGAGAGAAGTAGCACCCAAGAGAAACAAGTGACACACAACTCAATTGCTCATCACCCTCTGACTGATGCCCAGCTCATCCTTAACAGCAATTTTTGGCCAACTTTCTGGGAAACTCCCTGCATTTTATGTAATAAGCATGACTTCCCTGCTGTGGAATATCCCCACAGCCAGTTTAGCTCAGCTCTCCTGGCTGTACTTTCTGGTTTCTTGTGTACCCACTCACTCGCAGAGCATGGGAAATTAAAAAGTTCTTGACTGTGCTAAGAGCTACTTGGCAACAACTAAAATATCAGTGGGTTACCAGCATTATTCTCATCCTAAATCCGAAAAACAGCACTTTACCGGCTACTTAGAAGAAAACACAGTCTATCCCAGCCAAACCCAGCACAGTCTTTTTGCCAAAATTATAGTGGTAGGTAGAGAAACTATCCTAGCATAGATCTCAGTAGAGCTACAAAATTCTTCCTGAACTTTGAGGGCTTTCTTGGCTTAGAAAGTGGTGTCTGATCTATGTAAAATTGACTCTAGAGTTGATTCTCTTTGACTAAAGAATTTGGTTTGAGGAAAATGTGAATTAGAAAGCACAGAACAAAATAGCTGTCTGTTTATCTTATACCTTTGATGTGGTGCTAATTTTAAATGCTGTTCTGCTGAATCATATTTACACCTTGAAAATATTATGTAGAAAGATTGGCAGCATTTTGGCTGAAAGCCTAATACATATCGAGTGAAAGGTGTACTTCCTTTTATACTGAAACTTAATGTCCCTTTATAGAAGTTTGTATTCATTAAGATAAAAAATACAAAAGTATTTGGGAATCTGAAAATTCTGGGCAACGTTGATTTTCCATTTACTGCTCTTAGTATGTGAAGCCATTTTGTAAATATAGCACCTTCTTTCATAATTCTGTACCAATTTCTTGCAGGAAGCTTTAGCTCATTGAATGTGAATTTCTCATAGTGTTTTTACATTGGTGAGAAATACTGTGCCTGTTTTGCCAACATGTAACTGCCATGTTAATATCTTAAGACTGTGCAGAGTCAGATTGTCATTCATATATATATTTAAGGATAGCATGGGTCTTTTGGTTTCCCATTACATCTCTCTCTTCTGTGCTCCTACCTAACCTTAGTTTTGCCACACTGACTTTGAAAGTTCACAGAAAATGCAGTCTAGTATATTTTTTCCCAAATGTTTTTTTAATCTAACATAAGCATATAAATTAAGCATAGAGTCCAGTGAGTAAAGTACTGTTATTTTTCAAAGTTAAGGATTGTACTTTTTGGTTTTTCCCATGCTTTTTTACATGTAGTTTTTAATTACTATTTTATTACTCTTGCAGTCTGTTATGGGAAGAGACTTTATTAGATGCCTTGCTAAATTTTTGTACCACACCCAAAGGACTATTTCTGCTTCATAGTACAGGTGCCATGGATGACTGTGTGGACTTTATGTTTAACAGTTTATCAAAAAAAATCCAGGTAAGCATTGCAGAGTCTTTATAGTTTACTTTTTACTGTAAAATTTGAAATGCTAGAAAAAATTTTTTTTCTTTCCTTCTAAGCGCAAATTTTTTTAGACAATGTTGGTAGGTCATGTTGAAATCTAAATATGCTAGACAAAGCTTGCAATATAAACAGATTCGTGTAATTTTTGTGCACAGACAATTTTTGTGCACAGATAATGTGCAATTTTTGGACAAAAAAAGTAATTCCAAAGGCATCCTACTGAACGAATACAAAAGCATTATAATATTAATGGTTTCATTTGCTCATATTGCATGTCTCAACCACAGTATTTTGTGTTTAAATTTTTATAAGATACTTGATAAAGATGTTTTCTTGGGAATCTGACCCTGGTAAGTCTGTAGAGGATAGTATCTATGAACTGTTCAAGTCTAAACATAAAGTAGATTAAATTCTGTAAACAAGTTTAAGAAAGATCAGTATTTAAGTAAGACATCACTTGAGAGTTTCATGTCTTCTGAATAACTAACACTGTACTTTTATACTTCTTATCAACAGACAAATGAATATGAAGACTTTGGTAATAGAATCATTGTTACACAAATGGCAACAACACCAATGGCTGCAGTTGCTCTGCGGAATTCAGGTAAATTGAAGAATGATGTTATTATGAATAATTGCCTGCTGTAGTCTTGCATTTTGGAAAAAGACAGTGAGAAAGATGTTAAAAAATTAACAACTGTGTAAAATAATTGAATAGTATTAACAAAAGCTCCTAACTTTGTTAATCTCTTATTGATGGAAATTAATTATCTCCAGATTCCAAGTTATTCATTAATCTTGATGCAGCATTTTAGAGTTTATTTTTTCTTCTGATATTATGCAAAATCTTTACTTCACTAGTTTGGACTTCCAGAAATTTCCTGTATGTGTGTGAAGACATTTGTACTGTTTAAAAATAAGTTTGCACATGCTTCTTATTGGTCTACAGATCAGAATGAATAACCTTTGATGTTTGTAATTTGTATGTACATTTCCATGGTTACTGGCTGCTCAAAGGGTGAGGAACTGCAAGGGCTCAAATGTCATCAGTGCAGTTACACATTAGCAAGATGTAAATGAGATTGTGCTACCAGAAGAATTGTCAATTTAGACAAAGTCCCTTCAGAGTCTGTCTCAGATAACCCAACTGTTACCATATCATTAACGGTCCAGGTAGCCATTATATTAAAACTAGAATCTTATCAATAAAAGGAAGGTAATGTCTTCAGTTGCTAAGGAAGTCCATGAGGTACAAAAGTTTCAAATCATCTCTTTGAGTATTTAGAAGTGGCTGGTGTTGACTAAAAGACTATCAGAAAGGCAGGCAAATTCTGCCAGTCAAGGAAACTGATTCGTTTCTTATTGATGCCTCTGGGATTTTTCACAAAACAGGGAGCAGATCTACTGAGGAGTTACCCATCTGTCCTATTTTAAGGTTTTCAGCCAAATTGCTTCTTGTGGCCCTTTTATGCCCTTTGGCATCAGAGATAAATGATATACCAAAAATAATCAGCATTGATTTTCAACCCTCATATTTGTAGATTTCAGTTAGATGGCTCTTTCCTCTTCTATTTAAATATTTAACATTTTAAATTTTATCAATTTAAATTCAGCTAATAATGTTTCTCTTAAAGTTGGGATTTTTCTAGTTCTTTTCACTGTGGTATGTTTTAATTTATTAATGAGTTATTGTGAATCTGTATTTTTAGAACCACAGAGACAATGATAGCAAAGCCTTGATCCATTGCAGTTAACTTTTTAAAGAAGGTCAGAAGCATATTTACGTAGAAGATATATAAATATAATCCTACTCTAGTGTAGTAGTCTTTGGAAACCGTTGCTGCAGACTGTAGATAGAACATGAGCAGATTGCTCTAGAAAGGTAAAGTAGAAAGGTAAAGGAAGAAAGTTTTGACTAAAGGATTGAGAATAGCAGGGATAGTAACCCTAAGGCAATCTGTGTTGTGAAATTTCAGCCTTCAGTACAGAGAATTTTGCAAATCTAAGTTAGAACTGTGGTATAAAATATTTCTAACATGTAACTCATTATTAAAACAAACATTTGTTTTAGGCTTTATAAAGGCACTTCTAACTGAATTATGGGCTCTTTTGGAATGTGGAAAAGATGATTTGAGGATAATCCAACCCAGACCTACTCCAGTTGACCCTATTGACCAAAGTTGTCAGAAGGTGAGAAATTATTTAATCTTATGTTTTTATATGGAAAGAAACAGTGCTGTGGTTCAGATAGAATGATACATATGTTTCTGTAATTTTTCATTACAACTATATCTGCTTCTTGGCACATGTGTCAAAATTGGTATAATACAGTAGTTAAATGATGGCTAATAAAGGATTCTTGTGTTGCATGGCAGTTAACAATACCAAGGATTTATGAAATATGAATCATAGGATCTATGAAATAATTAATAACAATCATGACAAAGCTAAGTCTTAAATGCTGGCCATCAGTTTATGTCCAGATTACTGAAATAAAATCAGAAAGAGTGATGTGTTTTAGAGTATTCTTTGTCGCCAGATTTTAGAATTCTGTGTCAATGAAATACTGTAATTTTCAAAATTAATTTGATACATAATAGATATTAGATAAATAATAGTGTATCAGACACTTCTGCCCTTTTAGATTACATAGATGCCTACCAGGGTGTGCAGCTTTATTTTGGACAGGTCTATTTATGTTAAGTTCGGCCTGTAAAGGATAAGGACAGAGTTAATGGAAATGGCAAATAATTGCTAACACTTACTTGGATGCACTTAACTGATCAATATTCCCTGTTGTCCCTCCTTTTTTTTCTTTCTCTAGTCTTTTTTGTTCCTGGTAAATTTGCTTACTTACCCAGCAGTTTTTGAGCTCCTGAGTAAACAAGATATACCAAATAAACCCATGTACTCATTCCGTGAAGTACCCACAGATATAATTGTAAGTGTTTTGAAAGAAAAATACTTCTGTGAAGACATTTTTTCCTGAGAAAATGTTATGGTTATAAAAGAATAAGGTTTTTTTCTCACTGAAAGATTTTGAATTTTTCTGCATTTTGTATTACATACAGCATGAGGGCAGTATATGCACATATCACTTCATATTAACCTAAATTTTCATTTTGAAATCTTAAAGGTAATATAAATTTTGATGCCTAACTTAAAGATCATCTTTCCTGACTTGTGTTAGAATTGTGTTTTTCCACAGAAAAAAGTAACATAAATAAACACGTTTGTATGTGCATACAGTTACGTGTGGGAAAATGTTGAAAAATATGTATACTTGTATTTTATACAGCATTGCTCTGTCACACTATCTGTGGATTTAAAAAGAATAAAAGAAAAAATAAAACAAAACAAAATGAAAACACAAAAGCCCCATCCCTCAGGCTATTTTTTTAATAGGACATATGATTCACACAAAGTAAAAAATCAGTAATTGGAAAGCTACTGATAAAGACATACTTCAGAAAAATAGTTTCACCGTTTCCATATTTAGTATTATTTTGAATTCAATCATTCTACTGCAGTCAATTACTGCTTTTTTTCTCATTTACAAAGCACAGACACAATCTACTCAATGCTAGTGTGTTCACCAGCTTTGTTCAGTTACCAAGATTTTTAAAGAACTGGGAGTGAGATAGGTGTATGGTGAAGACTATAAGTATTTGAGAGCTTTCAAATTGTGGTAGGTCTTGAGAATGATTTTTGTAACTTTTGGAAGCTGGTGTTATTTTAGCTTTTGAGGTCCTTGAATATTTTTATGAAATGCTATAGGTTTCTAGAAATGCCAATACTGATACAATTGTTCAAAGTTCCCCAAGGAGATAAAGATGTTTTGGATGAGGCTTGTTTCAGTTAACTACAGTGCAGCAGTGGATTATAGACATCCAAGATTATAACAGAAAGGAAATAGTCATATCCTCTGATGAGTCTAAAGTACTCAGAAAACTTCTGAAGTTAAGAAAGTATATTATAGAAGGTTTGTTATAACCATGTTTCTGGGCAGTGATTGCAGAAAGCAAAAGATAAAAGATTTTGACCAGATATAACCACAGGAAGCAAGGAAAAAGCAACTTCGATGCCACTAGAAGATTTGATTTGAAATTGCTAACTACTTTGTGTGCATTATTTTTGCTCTATTTCTGAATTGTGTCACATTGCCACAGAATGTGACTTGTTTATTCTAAACTGTATTTGCTTATGTGCAGAACTTAATCATTTTTGTATATCTTTATTTCTTGACTTCCCAGGATTTAAACATTTTTACCTCCTTTGTATTTTATCTGACTAGCTGTATCATTGACTGAACAGATTAGCAGTTGAGTTTTTTACCACTTTTAACTGTAGACTAATCAGGTTTTTATTTGTGCCCTTAGGAAAATTTTTCTTAATACATGCAAGATTTCTCTTTACTGTGTTTAGCATGTAAAATTATTTTGGAAAATGGAACACATAAATGAGAGTTCTTCTGCCTGCCTTCAGTCTTTGAAAGTTTCTGCAGTAGATACATATTCGGGGGAAACTAGTTTGGACTCTGGACCTTTAGCTTTGAAAGACATTAGAACAGGTGATTGTCTTCAGTGATTAGATGGTTTGTGTTAGGTATTCAACATAGATGACATCTGACCTGTAATATTTAAGCTATGCTCTGAAGCTGAGCAGTGCAGATCTATCCACACATTTTTTGGATGTAATCCTATGTTAGACCTTGTTAATTATCTTCCTTCCTAAAATCCTAAATCAGAGCTTAGTCTCCTTTCTCAGTAGTCCTCTCTGTGTCTGCTCTTTGTACTCGTTTGCAGCTCCAAGCTTTGATTTATAAATGAGAGAAGGAGGTTGATGCCAGAGAAATATCCCTTGGCATTTAACTCTTTGTATGTACAAATATCTAAAAAAATCTTAAATCTCAAACGAATCAATTGCTTGCATTATCAATTTTATGAACAGCCTTGAGGTCTAAGTTGAGTTTTTTAATTGAGAATTTTATTGTAAATATACAGTGTAGAAAAAGCTGTCTCTCCCACCGCCCCAAAAATCTAATAGGAAAAATATGCTTTCACTGCATTTTAAATAAGAGTACATTCTATGAAGACAATTTACTTTGAAAAATTCTAGATTTTTTTCTACTATTGTGAGTTTTGCTTAGGATTTTTACTTTTCTCTGTTGAAAACCAGAGCTTTTGTTGATTTCATGAAAGTATGGGTTTTAACTTTCCCTTCATATTTTATTGAAATGACTCATTGATCTAATTAGGGGAATAATAAGTCCCTCTGCTGTCTCTGAAACTGTACGTCTAAAATGTGGAGAAAATAAAACTTTGTGTTTAGTCGAGATTAAATAAAACTCATAAGGATTTTGTAAATCCGCTTCTTTTGACCATAGCACAGGAATCTGTCTCTGACATGATAACATCACTGAATGTTTCTGTTAATTCCTTAGTTTTTTTTAACAAAATAATTTCTTCAGAAACAGTTTGCATATGCAATGAGCCAGAGGGGAAGATAATTAGGTTGGCTTTGTGGAAGAAGTGGGAAGCAGCCACAAGTCATTGTCTGTTACATGGGATGCTCCAAGATGAAAGGTGTAAGCCTCAACATCTGAGCCAAGCCTTGCTAAACTGAGACTAAGTGGCTGTGTCTTCAAGCATGTAGTACTAATCAGTGTGAGAAAGGGTTATTATACTAAAGGAGTTGCTTTTCTCTTCATTAAAATAGACATGAACATACTTCAAACATACAAAAAATATTTTAACTTTTTCTTGTGGTTGAGTACTAAAGAAGAACTAGGATAATTGATACGTAAGAATATTTTTGTATGTTTATATTTTTTAACAGATTCTTTTTTCCTAACCTTCTACATGGTTAGGAAATTTTTGCGATTTTTGCCTTCGTTTTTTGCCTTTGACTTTTGTGTGGAAAACGCCTCCTATTTCAGAAATAATTTCAGTGTGTGTTTCAATAATAGCTTTCATTCAATCGTAAATATCCCTATGAAACTATGATGTGCATAAATTATAAAAGCATACATGGTTTTTTACATTTCTTTTTCTTTAACAGGATATCATTGACAGGCTTATAATTGTGAACTCAGAAGCTAAAATTCATTCCTTATTCAATTATGAACAATCCCATGTATTTGGTCTGAGGTAAGATGCATGTTTTTTATTCTCTGGTCACATTAACTAAATAGGATATAATATGCTGGGATGTGTTACTTCTGACAAGATAACATTGTTTGGGTTTTATTATGTATGAAGATGAAATTCACCCTTTTTTTACTATAAGAAGATTAAATGAAAAATGGCCTAAAAAATGAGAACAGTGATGAATCTAATCTTATTATCTGTAAATGGATATATTGTAATATGAGAAGCAGTGATAGAAAATGCACGTTATTTTGCCCACTTGTCTAAAAAACAAGTTTACATCCACTGTACACCAAAATACTAAAATTATTTTTACTATGTTTATGTCAGTTTGGTTTTTGTGGTCTCCTTGTACTTATTATTGTGTTTTGAAGTATTTGTTTAATTATCACCTATTTCACAAAAACTTCGTTTGAGGACTGTAGCATTTGATTCCAAATATTCCAAATATTTCTAGAACCTGACTGAAGAACCTTTTACATCTTAAAGATGCTCACACTGTAACCTCATGTATTTTAATATTTAGTGCTTAATCATTTTAACATAGATAACTTCATGATATGGAAAACTTTAATAGCCTTGCTTGAGCAAGATACAGTCTAACTGATTAAGTTCTGAAACATTAGCTTTTTGCAGCCACATTTGTTCTTTGATATCACAGTAAAATAATTTCATACTATATATGAATAACCATAAGATACAGTATAATTTGTTGATAAGGATGAGCACAGAGGAGATGAACAATGGCAGAGATTAAAGTTGGGAGATACATGATTTTCACATATAAATCAGAAGTTATAAATGCTGCTTTGGAGGAAATCACTATTTTATATAGGAATGAGAAGTCTTAAGATGAAATTTGAAAAACAAAATACTGTTCTTCATTTAGGATTAGACTGACTTCATAGAAAACTTGGTAGAACTTCCATTGATTTAATTAGGATCAAGAGAAAATGAGATTTTTACAGTTTAAAATAAAGGGTGGTTGGGCACTGGAACAGACTCCCCAGGGAAATGGTCAAAGCACCAAACCTGACAGAGTTCAATAAATCATTTGGACAACACTTTCAGGCACGTGGTGTGATTCTTGGGGTGTTCTTGGGGTACAGAGCCAGGAGTTGGACTAGATCCTGATGGATCCCTTCTAACTCAGGATTTACAGTTTTTGGAGTATTTATTTAGAGTATTAAGACTTGCAAGTAATTGTGGCCTGCATTATCTGAACATGAGGCATATACAGTTCATTTTTAAGTTCTGTGATTTTTCCTGTGTATGCTACTGACTGCTGACATCCATGTTCTGTAAAATGAACCTTGCCTTGTATGCCAAGGTTTGCTCCTTGACCAAATTCCATCAAGAGTTCTAAGTTCAGCAGTAGATAGACTAAATATTATTAGATGTGTAACAGATCTGAAAATGTGGAAACTAGAGCAAAAGATTTACATTTCTCTTTGCTGTTACATAGAAATTAAATATGTAGATGTTTGTGATAATTGCAGCATCAAAAAACAGTATGATTTTGTGAAGCATTTGTCTAGAAACATTTCTGCTAGACTTAATACCGATAGGACAGCCAAACCCACATTCTTTTAATTGTTCATATATCTACATAGCCATACACTATATTTATATATGTGGCCTACCCAGAGCTGAGTGCTGAACTTCAGATATGTTTAACTTGCAGGTTATACTGGAAGGTCCTGCTTTTGTTGTTCAAAACAGTTACACATTTACTTACATGATTGTTAACAATTTCTGCAATTTAGAACTAAACATTTTCCTTGGTGTGTATACTGAGCTTCATGTCTTAAATTATTTTGGTTATTAGCTGTGTAATTGAATATAAGACATAAAATACATAGGTATTTCCACAGTCTGTTTAATCCAAAATGCACAGGTGTATATATATTAATATTTGTAGTGTTATTATTGCGTTCTCTGGTGGACAGTTTTCTTCATTTTGAATAAGTATGAATTCTGAATTATAATTTTGAAGGACGGTCTGGTAGATACTCTACTGTCAATTTCCCTTTTCAAGCTTAATTCCTGTGTAAAATGGTGTGCATGCAGTAGAAATCAAAGGGAAAACATATGCATAGCCAATATCTCTTAGTCTTTAAAGATACTCCCTGTGGTACATTCATATAGATTGGGGTTTGTGTGGTCAAGGGTGAAATACTCAGTTCCACCACAAGATGTAGTCTATTTCAAATCTGTAGTTATTTTGGTTTTCTTGTTGTTATTGTTTGGTTAGGGTTTTTGTTTGGTTGGTTGTTTTTTTTTTTAAATTCTTGGAAGTATCTTAGGCTAGGATGGTTCTTCAGTAGTGTCAGAGGCAGTGATCTGGTATTCCATTAATTGAATCTATTGTGTGTTTCTGTGATGAGATTTGTTCACTTGAAGGTCCTTTTAAGCTAACTGGAAAAGAAAAGATGTTATTATCATTATTATTATTATTTATTTATTAAAGGGGAACCTTAGGCAAGAAGTTGAAGATAGGAATGGAAACGTGTAAATATATAGATAGTTCCTAATTTGTGTATAGAAAGATTTTCAAACTGTCAGTTCAGTTTTCAGCTTCAAAGCAGATCTACACTTTATTTAGAAGCGAGAATCTCCCAGTTGGCTAATACCAGTTGATAAAAGAACACTGAAGGCTGTCTCAGGCACTCTTTTGTACAGGCTGAATATATGGATGCACAGGAACTACTGCAGAAATTCTCACTGGTCTTTCTGTTTTAGAAGATTCTAAACTTACCATCAGAGCACAAATCCTACAGAAAGGAAATTCAGAGCAGTGATTAAAACAATATGTTTTTAACATACTAAACACAGAGTATTTTCTCAATTTATTGATCAGCTTTATTTCTCTGATACCAGTGTGCCCATCAATCTGATTTTAAAAGACATTGCATATAAGAAATAAGTTTTCTTACAATGTGACACTACAAGTCTTCACCACCTCCCTTTTAAGGCCAAGCTCCTTGAATCTCTAACTTATATTAATAAAGGAATCTTTCAAAGTAATGATTTTATATGTTATCAATTGTCTAGTATTCCAGTACAGTAAATACATTCATGGGTTTTGAGTTTTTACAGCCTACCAAGAAAAGATATGCATAATATATATATTTTCAAAGTCTTTGCCTGAAGCATTATTCAGGCATTTACATATTGCTGTTCTCTATTCAGAAAATAAGTTTTCTGTGAATGATAGTGACACTGTTTTTTTAGCTGGATTAAAGTGTGGCAGAGTAAAAATTTCTACCTTAGATAATGAGGTTCCTGTCCCTAAACAGTATCAGTACCCCAAAATTAATTCAAAGATACTCAATTAGTTTTGGCTTGAGTAAAAAACAGAAAGAGAAACAGCATTACGGGAATATGCATAGACTGTGGGCAGTTGGAGAGGATAAGAGTTGGTTTACAGGCAACTTTGCAAAAATTCCCATTACTTAATAGAGTATTTTTGTAAAACACTGTTGCTGGAATCTCTTTTTTTTGTGGATATATGATAATATAGCTGGGGCATTTGAATACTTTAAAGAGGAAAATGAGACCTTTTCTTTCTTTGGCTATCTTATTTTTTCCCCGGTGGCTTATTTTGACCATAAGTCAATAAAACTCCTAAATATTGTGAAGTCAAAAGATCTTTTGTATGTACATTCTGAATCAGAAGAACCTTTTTTAGCTCCACACTTGTTCACTGAGGTGCCTTCTGCTAGTGAGCATCAAGGGACAAGGAGAGCACTCTGTTAAAGAGTTTGGCCTGCAGGGAAATACCTGGAAAATTAGAGTGTAAATCCTTTTCCTTCAGATATGCAAATTGTGACTGTTTAATTTTAAAGACACAATGTGCTTGCCTATCATTAGAGATACCTGAAGATAACCCATTTTGTAGAAGTGTAATTTGAACTGCAATGAAAAATAGATTTATTTTAACCTTCTGTAAGGCAAGGCTGAAAACCCAGTGTTTATAACAATGCTCTGTGTGAATAAATGCATTTCTGTTCCTGTGGAGTTATAGAAAATTGTAAATATTAGTCTAAGTCATATGCTCATGTGTATCAGTCTCAGGATTGTAAACCTATTGTCTTCTGCAAATAGAAAAAGTATATTGGCTTGTTATTTTCAGGTTTGTGTAATAAAGATTTTTACATTGTTAGGTTGCATTTTCTTTGTCATACAAAATATCATGGTAAATATGCTTTTTATTTATGTTTCCTTGCTTACCAAATGAGTGCAGAAAATTATAAAAATGCATTGTATCTACTTCTGTTGCCCTAAAAAACTAGCAGAGAAAGCTTTAGGAGAGAAAATTTAAATGTCTTATACTATACTGAAATCAAAATCAATCAGCATCTTGAAATTTGCCTTAAAGCAGTACACATCTGGCAAAATTTCATTCAGAACACTCCCATGAAATCCAGGTGAATGAATTAAATGAAAAAGAAACGTGATAGAAAATGATAGAAAATATGAGAGAAGAAATGTGAGTTTAGGAAATACAAATAATAAACACCCCTGCATTCTTCTCCATTACTTTTTTCAATTGCATTGTAAACACTCCCCCTTATAAAATTGCATTTTAATAGTGAGGTAGCCTCAGCATAAGAAATAGGTGATTCCTTAATTTTATTTGCATGTGTATTGTTAATTAAGAGAATGTGTGACTTCAGTGATTGCAACACAATGCTGTTCGTATTTAGTCTCTTTTTTCCTTTCTCTTTTTTAAAAAGCATTATGAATAGAAGAATCCAAAAGTAAAAAGGGACAGGGTCTGGATTAGCAATGTCTGCTAGTGATGGGGATTTGCAACAGAATTATGTGAGAATGCTTCCTTATTATCTGTGATCATGTAGTTACACGGTTAATTCAATTTTTTTCTAATTTATATGTTAATAGAAGTTTGTTAGGTTTATTAATTTAAAACAGTTATTAATAAAATATGAACAGTAGATTATGTGATCAGATGTCACTTGTTGGTTGACTTTTTTTTCTTTACTTAACTGAGGGAAATTAAAACCCTTCACTTCTAGGTCCTCTAGGCTGGCAAGTGATGCTCATGAAAAGCATTTTTGTTTAGCTGGGGAAACTTTTTATCATTATCAACCACATTACATGTCATTTTTGGTACAGCTGAAGTGGTGTAAGTACTCTTTTGAAAATCTATTCATGTGAAAAACATTGTAAGGAATACATCAGTCCCTGAATTTTCTTCCTGGGAGAAACATGACTGCTCTGAGGTAGTAGCTTCCAGTGCCCCACGCACCAATGGTGTAAATTCTGTATCCAGAAACTTATAATTTTTTTTTTTTTTGAAACCATGCATTGCCCTCAGTGGAACAATTAGAAACCTCGATCCAATTAGCTAGACTAAGTGCAGAGGCATCCTCTATCTGCTCATTGCTAATGCCTTTTGTTCAGTTTGCAAAGGCAGTGTGCAAGGCTTTGCTTGGCTGAAGCTTCCAAATGCCCTTTGCCTTCCAACACTGAGTGACTTTTGACTTCTTTAGGGTTTTTTTGCTAGCCATTGCCTTTTGTCGACTGATCTGGCCCTTGATAATAATTGCCACTCCTGTTTGGATCACATTCTTATTGAAGTTTAGGCTATTACTCAAAGTGTAGTAAAGAATAAGTCAAATTGTTAATGTGAGTTGTGGTCTTAAATGTTTTGAGGCTGTCCCCCATGATGATGACCCTAGAACTGTTTAATGCAAGTTTGGCTTTGGATTTCACTTTTGTTGTAAAAATACTCATTTAGTGAAAAGGAGGTCCTGCTACTGCAAAGAGGTTCCAGTCCTTGTTTTATTACTGTTCAGTTTTTAATATTTATTCCTGAGAGATAAAGAAAAGCACCTTACCTTGTCCCACAGATAAGCTCTCTACAAATACAATGCTATGAATTTTGCACTGGTGTGATTCAGCCATGCCTGTATCTGTAGAAGGCAGTAACTACAAGCCAAAAGAAAATCTTTCACTAAAGACCAGTTTAGTCCTCTATTTTAGCATCATGTCACTGTCTGTAGTAGAGACGTAAGCATTTTGTGTTTAGCTGGCCATTTTATGCTGCATTTACACTTCTATTACTGAGATTGTAGTATAGTTTATTTTAGATGAGCTGCTTTCTTTTTTTTATATGATGGAAATTTCATGCTGCTTATAGCATAAAATTTTATCTTGTTTCACTTGACTATATACAGACTGGGGTTAAGTTTTTTTAATAGCACCCCACATGGGTGCTGTGTTTTGAATTTAGGACTGAAAGAGTATTGATAACACAGCATGTTTCCACTGACACTGTGCAAGCAACTGCTCAGCAACAGGACTTTCTTTTTTATCAACCCAGCAAGTAGTCTACGAATGTGCAAGATGTTGGGAATGAAAACAGCTAGGACAGCTGACCTGAACTCACCAGAGGAATGTTTTATACCATATAGCATCCCTCTCAATAATAAAAACAGAGGGGCTTGGAGGTTGGTCTTACAGGTCTCATTGGTCAGAGACTGGCCAGGCACGGCTGGCAAGAGAGTGAGAAACGGGGGGGTGCTTAGTCGCTGACTGGTGTCAACCCACCACAGACTCTTAGAGCTGCTGTGTTCAAGAATAGTATCTTGCATCTTTCACCACCAGCTGAGCATTAGCAGATATGCCTGAAATGAGTACAGAACATCAAAGTGGCTTTAGAAAAAACATATATTATGAAAGTAAGGAAGACTGGTGTATGGTGATGTAGTGGGAACTGCAGAAAAATAGAATTGGGTTTATCATAAAGGTCCTGTTTGAGAGAAATGTGGTTTGACATTGGGAAAAAGAACAAAGGACATACTGTTTTGTGTTCTTGAAAGGAACTCATGAAAAAAAATATTGAGATGTTAATAAGCTATCTTCATAGTACGTGTTTTTAGCAACTCAGAGTAAATCTAGGACAGTTTAATTATATTATTTTCAGGCAAAAAAATTTAGAGAGACAGCTTAAAAATTAGAAAGGTTTATTTACTAGCTGATTCATATCTCGCAGAGGACCTTTTGTTCTATCATAATTAAAGAAGTCATTATGATTCCATATACCAAAACCAAGGAGATAGCCTGTGGAACAAAATACTAGTTAGAATGCCTTCTTTTAGATTAGGGATTTCTACAGTGAAATATTAGTTGCGAAATTGTAGTTGAAGGAGTAGAATCCAGGGAGCACCTTTTAAGAAAGATGGATAGGGTATGGATAGGCCAGGAAATGCTGAATTCAGAACAAAATTACTTATTCCTAGCATATTTTCACATGATATGTATTTTGATATTTCTGAATTTCTTTAAAATTACTTTTCTATAAAAGACTGCCTTCAGATAATCTTTTATTTTATATACATTTCAGTTTATTCCTGGGTGTATGGTATATCTTATTAGTAATGATCATGGAATTATATAATCAGAATTGAAAGGGAGATGGAAGATTGTATAGTACAACTGCTCTGCTCAAAGTGGGTTCAACTACAGAGCATTACTCAGGGCTGTGTCCCGTCTACTTTAGAATATTGTCAAGGCTGATGATCCTGTAGCATCTCTGGGCAATTTGTTCCACTGTTTTACCACCGTCACAGTATATTAAAATGGAATTTCTTGTCTTTCAATTCATGCCCATTGATTCTAGTCCTTTCACTGGGTATCATTGAGAAGAGTCTAACTCAATTTTCAAAGCTTCCTGTTCGATATTTATATACGCTGACAGGCTCTCCCCTGAGGATCCTCCTTTCCAGGTTGAGCAGTCACAGCTCTCAGCTTTTCCCTATGTCAGATGGCCTAAGTCTTAATCATCTTGTTGGCCTTTTGCTGCACCTGCTCCAGTGCACCTATATCATACTGTTACTGGGGAGCCCAGAACTAGACCCAGCATTCCAGGTATGACTTTACCAGAACAAATAGAGTGCAGTGTCACCTCCCCAAAAAGCGACTTTTGGCAGCACTCTTCATTACACAGCGCAGGGTGGTGTTGGCCCTCAGTGGCATGTTTCTAGCTCATGTTCAACTTCTTGACCACCAGCACCCCCAGGTCCTTGTCTGCAGAGCTGCTTTATGACTGCTTTCCCCAGCCTGTACTGTTTGCATTGAGTATACTTCCCAGGTATAAGGACTTCATCAAAGTGTATATTCCAAATTTCAGCAGTATTCAGGTTAGGAATTCTGTCTTCTGCTTTCCGAAGAAAAGTTTGTAAACATATATCAAAAATATATGCTTTAATCTTACTGTGTTATATCTGTAAAAGTTTTATGCATTCTCATAAGCATGTACTTCTTATAGATATTGAGATATTGAGATGGGAGTCTGATCCAATTCTTATGTCCCAAAAACAAACAATAAAGAAAAAAACTCCATAGCTATATTCCAGCATGGTTACAAATACACTCACTAAAAATGTGTTTGTTTGGTTTTTTGAATTGTAAACTTTAGTCTATACATTTATGACTTTGGAAGGTAATTAATGGAATATTATCTTTAACCAAATAACCTGTACTTCAATAATAACATTTTTAAATGTATTTTTCTCTATAGGTGAAATTTTCATTTGAATGCCCAAACAACAGCTGCTAACACTAGAGGATCTTGTATATTTCATCATTTATTCTACCACTATTCCATCTACTTAATTTTATTTGCTCATAGTTGATTGTTTTTGGCTTTTGTTTTATTTTTTTTTCCTCTGCCTTGCCTACCAGAGTAGATGTTATAAAGCATTCTCAGCTCTCCCAAGTGGTTTTTAACTGCTGGAAACACGTCTTTGCCATTTATTATACTCAACAGAAAAAAAAATCCATCTTCATAATGGTTTCAATGCACTTTTCTGGGTTTTTTCTTCTAAAAAATAATAAAAATTATAGTTGAGCTGACATTTCTTCTCCTGTGATTTAGAAAAATACTGAGAACAAATTGTTGTCATGAAATAGTTAATGTAAAAGAAAAGCTGGAGAGTACTGAAACTGAACAGATCAAGTTGTTTAAAAAACAACAGGAAAAAACTGAGACATATTCTCATCTTGACTGTTTAATCCTTGGCCACAAGTGTATGAATTTGCAGGTGTTAAATTATTGAAAAAAATGGCTGATGAATTTTTGCTTTTTTCAGTAGAAACCTATTAGGAATTACAGGGAAGAAAATAAGCTTTGACTGATAGACTATGAATTTAAAACAGTGTGTTGTGTAGTTCATATCAAATCTTATATGAAGACAAAATATAATGCTGATCAGCCTTAGTTTATGTTGCATTTTATGACTGTGTTAAAGCAGGAAATAAAACCAGTAATAACAATGTTTAGTTACATTGTTTTCTTTGAACTGGAAGCCCTCAATGAAATTATTCCGTTGTGGTCTTAGAGTGAATAGATTAGTTAAAAGAAAAAGTAATATGATTTGAATTGCTTTATTTCAGATTTATATGAAAATATATTGGAGTACTTACCCTGTTAATTTGCCCCAAAGTTATGAAAGAAAATTGTATATAATGTACTGTCTTGTGCACTTGTTATTATTAATTTCATTTACAATTTTTGTTTCTCTGAAAAAAACCCAACTGAGCAGATTTGTTGGTTTTGTTAGGTGTTAAATCTTTTATTGTTTTTGAACTTTGTTAAATTTGATTATAGAGAAGGACTTAAAAGCCTCTTTTCTAAATGAAAGATTTTTTACTTCCCTGCCTTCCTCCCCCTTCAGATAACCTAATTCTGAGTTGCTTTACCAGCCTATTATTGTATAATTTCTTTGCATTTCACATGGAATGTCTTACTTAGCCTGTATAATTTTTGTTACACTGTGATGTAAACTCAAAAGCAGACTAAGCTGAGCAGTGGGTATTTTCTCTGGTTGTTCAGTGCACACAAAAAACCTGTTGGGAAGCATTCTCTATTTGCTTAAGGTTGTGCCACTTGAGTGGTTAAAAAGGATGTAAAAGAGTCTTCCTGATGTAGTTGTGTCTGGGTTTTTTTCAGACACTTCAAGTGGGTTTATTTGTTGTTTTTGCCTCTGCTCCCTTTCCATTGCAAGACGTCATAAACATGTTCACCCTTGTTTTTCTGTCTTACTGGAGTCCTCCTGACTGATGTGCTACCATTTCAATGTGTCCTCCTGCAGGCTGTTAAATGTGCTGTGCTGTGAGCTCAATACCCTTTTACTCTTGGAGACTCAGTATAAAGTGTCACAAGTTTTACTAACTGCTCAGGAGGAGAATGTCACAGAAACTTCAGAAGGACCAGGGTAAGAAGTGATTGATGTAAATGTTATTTTAACTGTCAAACTCTTCTTCTGAGAGCAAATACATGTATGCCTTAGTAGCTTTAAACATATGAATGCTTTCACTTAAAGTGGCCTCTAATGTCCATGAGTTTCCTTATGTGCAGGTTCGTCAGCAGTTTTAAATTACCAAAAGATTAAATGGCCTTCTCTTTCTCCCACATTCACCCCAAAAGTATAAGAAACAAAAACGCAATTATTTTTCTACTTTTTAGTTGCATTGCTCTTGTTTCTAAAAAAAAAAGTATTTAAAACTTGTGAATGTAAGTATGCCTTTTAATTTTACGTTGTTTTTTTTTTTT
>VXBI01003765.1:714-51566 GCA_013397375.1 Toxostoma redivivum
CATGGGATGTAAGAATTACTGCCACGTATATCTTCTCTTTTTTCCCTTTCATAGTGAGATGAAAGCAGGAAGGCTACTTTTACTGTTTGATGACAAGTGGATTGAACGATCAATTTAAGGACAATAGGAAACATTTTGATGTGGCAGCATGACATCTCTTATCATCTATTAAAATTAGGTGTATTCTGGACTAGCTAGGGATGTATCCTGTATTATACTTAGAAGGCAGCCATCTCCACTTTTCGTTACTAGCGTTTGATGTTTTGCAGTCAGCTAAGGGAAGTCTGCAGTGTTAGACTTGCAATATTTTGGGAATGCAAACCTAGTTCTCAGGTTAAACTGGTTTTGCTTATTGTCTTATGAGCAGCAAGACACCAAGTTACCCAAACAATTAAATCCCAGTTATCCTCCAAATGCCAAAGTTTTCAAGGGATTGGCAAAGGAGCAGTAAGCAATTTTGACTGATCACCGTCAACAGCCATGTACGACTGCTGCTGCTCTTTTCTGATGACTCACATAATAGCATTGTTCGGTTCCATTTTTTAGAGAGAACAAACATTGCCTCATTGAAAGGAAAAATGAAACAGAAGCAAACTGATAATGATTGAACTTTCCAAAGGAAAAAAGTCAAGATGTCTTTCAAGGATGACTCCTCTTTGGGTACATTGGTTGAGATGCAATCAGTTAGTGCATCTGAAGTGCACTCAAGATAGATTTAATAAAAGTTCATATCAGGCCTCCATTTTTTTTCAAATTTATAAACATTTAGTCAGAGTTTAGACACATCATGTTGCCACCTGAGTCATAAATTAGGCAGAAGTCAAAGAAATAAAACTAAAATATTTGCAAATTCTATCACAAATTCATATCACTGTAAGTATGCATGTGGTTTCCTTGTAATCAGTTACCAAGAGGAGAAATATATATACGGAAATACAGAGAGAACTTAATTTTTTTCCCTAACAGGAAGATTAGCTTACTGGGGTACACATTCATATTAATTTTATTGTGACTTGTTATATGTAATGACACTCATACAATGGTTGCTGCACAGGACAGATCTACAATATATGGCTTGTCAGGAACTTAGAGTTGTGAAAACTGTTGCAAAACATCTGCTTTGCTTTACTGGAAAATCTGTTCACATTTCAGGGAAAAGTCCCAGAAGAAATGGTGAAAGAAGGAAAAAGTGTGGTTTTTTGTGTTTTCTGTTCTGCCTTAAAACTAAAGAGAACAGTAAAACATATCCCAAATTTACACTAGGAAGAATTTTGTCATAAAATGGAAAGTCTTCAGTCTTGTGTTTCAGGGTCAAGAAAAATAAAATCAAATAACCTGAACCAGTGAATGTTTTGGGTCAATACTGGAATCCATGTGTATAGAGTAGTTATGCAGCTGATGATTTCAGAAAAAAAGAGCACAGAGCAAAGTGGATTGCCTCTCTCAGATACATGAGAAGAAATAGAAAGCATTTTATCAGTATGCTAGGGAAAGAGCACTACTGGTAGGAAGTCCATCTGTTAATAAATTGGGAGAAAGATTATATTAAAAAAGTCTTAACATGGTTGAAACACTGAACTTGTTTTGCTTTCATCTGTAAAAAATATACAAAGTGAATGGAAAAAAAAAGCAGTAAATGCAAAAGGGAATAAACTGAAAAAAAAATTAAAAATCTAGACATATACAGGTCACCTGGATGAAACACATCCTTAGGCGTTAAAGATACTGTTTCCTGAATAATTTTCTTCCACTTAACTATTTGAAAACAGTGGGCCACTGTGGAAGTGCTGAAAGATGGAAGGAAAGGAAATATCTTGTTTTTCTAAAACAAGAAGCAGACCAGTTCCAGAATTCTACGCAGATATACAAGTTCCAGCTCCCCGCGAAAGTTAAAGCCCATAGGGATACCTCCTGCCTCTTTTATCCTATTATGCCTCTCAGCTCAAGGGTGCACTGCAGCTCCTCAAGATCAAATTTATCTTAAATTATACATAAGCTTAGGGATAAGTGCTTACTTGGATCTCCACCACAGAGAAGCAAATTTCTGAATATTTCTGAATACTCAGACTCTTGGCAAAGGAAAATGAACATGCAGATACACAGGAGATGCTGGAGAAAGAGATGAATGGGATATAAATACTATTTTCCTTCATATTAAACATCCGGGATTAGCACAGCAAAATGCAGATGATCTAAAAACTGATAGAGTGAAAATATATTGGTGCAGCACATCGCAGTTTCAAGAGTAAAGCCAAAAATCTGCAGCAGTATTAAAAAATACAAAAATAACCCTATTCCTCAGGCAGGATGCTATTGATTTTGTCTTTTGTATGCTGAATAAACTGGGGAGGTACAAAAGAAATAATGAGATTCATTTGCTATTTTTAATATGCAGCCATGAATTTTAGTCCCTAAAGTGCCCCTGTGGGTATAGATGTGATTGTGGAATAAAGAGATGCATGGAAATTCAAAATGATGAACAGCTCAACAAAAACTTGCAATCTACTGGCATTATGAGGAATATCAGTATATTATTAATTGTGGTAATTTTTTTCATTTTGAGAGAGAGCTCTTCTCTTTTGGGAATGTAAATATACTCACTGCAGCTTTATTAAAGGGTTTTCATAAACTAAGTTTCATTAAAGGGAAGATCTGCAGCATTTCATCATGCCTCTAATGTCTGATTTGGACAGATCAGCTCCTTGATCTAAGCTTCTGATACTTGTGTAGCCCTGATTCAGAGAAGCATTTATATTCAGAAGCAGCCCTTAGTATCAAACACAGACACAAGCGATTTTCTAAATGGGGAAGGCCTCAAAGACATATTTAAATTCTTGCTTGGCTCAGGAGTTGCTTGCTGTCTTTTATGATGCTGTAAAACAGAAACAAATGTGACACTTACTGAAGTATGAGCTGTGAACTGCAGCAATTCCAGCTGGAGAGCCCTCCTCTACAGACTTCTGACTGCCCTTGCATAGCCTGATCCTAAAGTGACTGGGAGCATGCTTTTACTAGGTTCATTTATTTTTCTCCCTTGAAAATCTAGCAGTACATAAAAAATCTCAAATCAAACCAAAGCCAAACAAAAAAATTCACCACCAAAACCAAGGCTATATATACAAATTTTGAGATCTTGAACAGAAAGGAGTATCTGCATGTCTGACCTTGGAGAAATTATGTCTTGTGGGAATAGCACTGTTTCATGTGAGGAAGCTTTTACTTGTTAGTGCTTTACTCCCATGGAATAACTCAGATGATGTTTGCAGAGCAAGATTTTCCTGTCTGGAAATTCAAAATTCCCTTCCTTCTCCGCAGATCAGGGTGAGACAAACAGTGCCCTTTTTGGTGGATCAGGCTGGAGTCTGCCAAGGAACACTCCAAAGCAGGGAGGTTTGACCAGTTTTAGGATGTGGGGCAGTATAGGGACATCCACGTGTGGTGCGTGGAGCTGCCCCACTGCTGAAGGCCCACAGGGGAGGGGTGCAGGGAAGCACATCTGCTTCTGCCTCTCCTTTTTCCCTTATCTTATAATCTCCTTTTCTCCTCAAAGTGTTTCTCCCTCAGCCCCCACAGTGCCACAGGAAACCTCACCCACTCTACTTATTTTTGCCTGTTGGCATGTGGGCAGGTATACCTGCCCTGTGTGCTTTAGCTCAGTGTTGCATCATGGAGCAGGCACTTTTGTGCAGAGCTCTTTTTAAAGCCATTAAAATTAAAAAAAANAGCTGACGTGGGAACACGGCAATAAGGCTGACTGCTATATGGGTTTAATTTTGGTGCAGAAATTTGCTAGAAGAAGCTTTCAAAAATATCTCTGGGTGGGAGGAAAGCAGGTGGGTGCTGGTTATGTGTATGAAGCAGGAGGAAATAGTTGTCAATCTTACCTAAGCATTACTCCGCATCCATCAGCCCTTTCGTACCCCCAATACTCAACAGGGGAAATAAATGATGCTGTCTCTCTCTGCTCCTCTCTCCTGTTACTTCTGGAGAAGATGCTGATGAGCCATTCAGTGCAGTGAAACTGAGCATAGTATGACTAAATAGAACCATGGTTGTCTTGGTCATGCAGTTTCAGTAAAAGTATCTGTGCAGGAAGGGGATCACATATCAACCACTGGAAGCAAGCAACAGTGAGGTTCACTCAGGACAGATTTCTGGGCTAGTATAATCTAAAATGACAACTGACATTGGAGATGGGTGGTATATAGTGTATGGTCTGTGGGGACTCCTAGACATCTTTTGTGGTTGTCCATGTAGATGAGTGAGTGGACTCAGTCCAGCCTGTTGTTCAAGGGGTACATTCAACACTGTGTTCCTATGCCACATAAGCACTTTTGATTCAAAAGTGTCTCTTCTGCCCATGTCAGTGTACTTAGGTAAGTCAGACCTAGTCTGGTTTTTAGACACTTCTGAACTATCACAGCTTCTACTGGATATGAAAGAGTGTAGGTGTTCAGAAATAATATCTAAAAATTGCTCTTCTAACCTGTTTCTTGCTCATTTTCTTTTACAGCAAATACCCTTTATTAGTACATTTCTCCTCTGTTAGTCATCTTGACTAATCACTTTACTCATCTATACTAGTTTACTCACCCATTTCAATACTTTCCTAGATCACTGGAACATTTTGTTCCATTAATTAAATAATCAATTAGAAGCTCAGAGGTCTTTGAATGAAAAACATTATGCTTTATAATAACAAAATGATTACATGATTACGATGATTGTGTGACTTAAAAACAATTTAATGTAGGGACTCTTCTTCTCCACATTTGGTGTTTGGACATCCATTATAACTATGCTGGCAAAACTAGAACCCCCAGCACTAAGAGGTTTGAAAGAGCACATCCTCACTGTCACAAGTTGGTGGCCTGTACTGAGACTGAAGCAGAGGAAGAAAAGGAGGAGAGAAAGCTGCACAGGAGTGGAAGGACATTTAAGCCTGTTCGAGCAGAGTAATTCAGAATACCTCTTGCAGAGAAAAGCTTGCGCCTATTGTAGTCATAAAGCCAAGGGAACCATAGCTTTTTATTTTATCCCCTTTCCATTGTGTTTCAATACACTTTTGAAAATCTGTCTTTTCCCATACCACTGACTCTGTTTACCCAATGTGTGTCCCAAAGGAGAAGTCTTGTTGAGTGGAAAATCTGATAGCAATGTCTTTGTGTCTTTACTTAGCTTTTCGGGTTTGATCCTGTCTCTTTGTACTCCTCTGATTCTCCTGTAGCTTTTAGTTTCCAGCCTCTACACTGAATATCTCATAATGTGCTCAATAAAAATCGAACAGTTTTCACTTAGAATTCTAAAAATGGTTTGCCATTTTCAGAAAGTGACAGTATCAATATTATCATCAGTCTCTTATGCAAATTGCCACCCTGTTGCTGCTCACCAAAGTATCTCATATTTCTTTGAAACCAGGCTCCACATTAATTCACTCAGATTCTCTGGAACTCCTGACCTTTCTTCTGGAGATGCCCAAACCACTGGCAGTCACCTTGCTGGTGACTAGAGTAGGTCTTAATAATTTAAATTGTATGAACAGTCATCAGCTGGGAAACTGTTCTTGATACTCTCTCTTTACATATGAAGAGAAACAAAGAGAATGTAGGTGGCTTGTCTGAATTCTTATATTGTCCTTTCCCTTTCCCTTTCCCTTTCCCTTTCCCTTTCCCTTTCCCTTTCCCTCTGTCTAAATTGTAGTGGGCTGGAAAAAAATAAATTCTGAGTTTGTCTTTGGGGAAACATAACCATCTGGGAAAAATATAAGCTCTTGCTGTAGGGTTGATCTAGCTTCCCATGCTAAACAAAGACATTGATTTTTCCTTTCTTTTTAGTTATTGCACTTCATCTTTTTTTCAAGCCACCTTGAAACAACAGCCTGGAATAGCATTCTTCCTATATAATCAACTCTGTTTTTAGTAGAAATGTTGCATTCCTTTACATGAGTAGCAAGCAAGTGCTCTCAGAATACCTTAAGTGAGAGAGGACTCAATTACATTTTTAGGAAGCACACTTTCTTTGTAGGCTCTCCACTGCCTGCTCCAGTCTGAAGACAAAATGACTGCCTGTATGAAGACAGCAGTTGTCTCAGAGATGTAAATGTTCACCAACTCTGAATCAAAGCCCCACCATAGCTGAATATCCCACTATATAGGGACAATATCGACTGTCTTTGGTTTTGTTTGCTTTTTGTGTAGGGGGCTGAAAATGCTAGTGATGTTTAAACACCTCTTTAGAGTAATTACAAGATATTGTGCAAATACAGTTATTTTTTCCTGGTAAGCAGGCCTGAAATGCACATTTGCTTATCAGAACGAAACAGTTCCTGGGGAGGCCCTGATGTCTGTCAGGTGAATCATCTAATCTCCAGATTTAATGTATTGAAAAGGGTAAATAAGTCACTTTTTGGAGATGTCTAAATATTCATTTCCTCAAGAGCTTTTTGAGTCTCTAAGGTAAAGAAAATAATTCTTATATCAAGACCAAAGTTTTGTTTAAAAGGTGAGTACCTGGAAAAAAATAATTTGTGATATAACCACCTAGTGCGCACACTAAACAGACTTTTTTCCAACATTTATCCCTGTAAAAGGGCTACTTGCCAAGCTGCATCAGCCATTTAATAATCTGTCATAAGATATTTCTCCCTTCTACTAAGGAGAAAAAGAAAAGCAAAAATTAAACAGATACAAATTTCACAGTAAAAAAAAATTGCCATACCTCTTAGGAATGTTTAAGTTATAATATAACCTGACAAAAATCATTAAATGAAAATGCAAAACCAGCCCTCTGTCCTTAATTCACCCCTTTGTGTTTTTCCTTATTATCATGCCATTTCTGCTGTGAATCTTTGCAACACTAATCTTCCTTGCTGCATTTTCAAGATGACTTACTCTGGCTGTTAGCTATCTCCAGAACTGTTACACTAAGTCATCTAGTCCATCTCTGCCATAGTGCAATTAATCTCTACTGCATATTTGCAAGGGCTTATCCCGCATAATGTAAATGTCCTGTATGAGATGGTTTTCTCTTTATCTTTCTTTACTACTGCATTTTTTTTCAGCCTTGGAATATGTTAAAAAATAGATTTAATCAGGGTCTTTTCCCTGATTTCATTAGTTTTGTACTAAAACAAGTGCTTAGTATTTCCCTGCAGCTCCACAATGTTCTTCACTGTGTTTTCCTTCCCAAAAGGTGGCATCTGGAAGTATTGTCCTGGAAGGACTGCCCAGCCTTTGACCTCACATTTGGGAGGAGTCCTTTATCCCCATTTTCCCATTGCAAGGTTGTTGTGCTTTCCAACTTGCTTGGGAATACCACAACCTTAGTTTGTCTGCCTGGCTGGGCCCCTTCACTTCACAGCACCAAGAGGCTTAGTGTCAAAATCCAGCCAAGGTTTATTCTGAAAGTGGTTTAATGTCAGTTGCTGTCCATCTCTTCCTGTTCTCATTTGTAGCTCCCACCTTGAAGAGCCTAGCTGGATTTGAAAACCCTTTGGATGACTTGACCTGGAAGCATGTGCCTTGGGTGCCCATTTTTCTCTGAAAATAACATTCAGGCTATTTTACCTATCCAACCTTTCCCCAGGAAAGGGCATTTAAAGACCCAATCCAATTTTCTCCACTGTGCCTCCTCAGCCCCAGCAGCATTGTCCTTGCCTGACCTCGGTTCTTCCCATGAAGTACACAAGAAAGAGCTCGGTTGTGATTAATGCTGGCAGGGTCTCCACAACAGGCTGGTGCTGTGGTTTACAGGCTCTGCGAGAGGCACAGACGCTCAGCAAAGATTGTGCATGGCAGATCACATGTGGCCATGTCAGAGCAAGACTATGAGAAACTTCCTGCCTTGCCCATTTTTGTGTGTACCATTTGTTCAGGCCACTCAATAAGCAAGGGATTTGTCAGCAGCTCTCCTTGTTCTCAGTTATTTTTCTAGCTTGCATTTATTTTTTTCCCAAGGTTGGGCAGGAAAATAGAAGGAAGAAGCAGAGAAAGTTTTTTTCAGAACTTTTATTTTCATTGATGTATGATATATAAATTATGAAGAATGCTAGTGGGAATATAGTTATCAAAAGTAAGTAGCAGTATGACTTAATACAGCAAATCATCAAGAAAGAGATGATAAGGCATCACTATGAGTCCACTCTACTGTTATGAAGCTGGGAATAAAATGCAATATTTAATAACAGCCTTTAACATTTCCTTTATTTTATTTCCTTAACCTTTAACGTGATGTGAAACTGAGTCAGGAAGGAACTGCTTATTAGACTTACTAAGTGCATTGTTCATGGCAACTGTGAACAATTTTGCTGGCATCCAGAGGATAGAACAAGGCACAGGCTGGTTTTGAAGACTGTGATGGAGCAGAGTCAAACTGAAGTTCCTAAATACTGCCTGATTCTGAAAACAAGTGTCTGAAGCTCAAATTTTCCATTATTTATATTTATAGGGAATTTTGCTTCATTTCATTGATAGTATAAGTGTTTAAATGCTAAGCACAAACATTTATATTGTTATTAATTGTATAATGAAGACAGGAAAATAAAAAAACTGGCATTACTTAGACAATTGAGTATGAGTTTTTTCTGTCTATTCTTATATCATTGTGATGAACAGAAAAGAGTATTTCATAAACATTTTCTTCAGCATTTACCCTCTCTAAAGACAACTAGCCTCCCCATTCTGCAGGTGGCTGATCCAGAGAGAGAGTCATTGCATATTTGCCTAGCATTCAGACAATGGAAGCAGGAGCCAGGCTGCTTTCTCTGACACAGATGTGAAGCAGAACAAAATTAATTTCAGAAAACCTGTGCCAGAGAGCACGACAGGAGGGAATATCACAATTTTCCAGCCACTTCTGTTTACACTTGCATTATGATCTGGGGCTCTTCTGTGCCTGGACAGGACCTGCAGGAAAGTTAATAAAATTTTATTTTAAATGTATTGGTAAAATTGCATTACCTTACTCAGGTGACTTTAAAAAAATTAAAATAGGCCCTAATTCTATTTCTTTTAATTCTCTTTGCAATATAATGTGGTTTGCTGATTTAAATCTACACCTTAAATCAGCTCAGTTTACCTTTCCTCAGCATCCCCACATAGCCAGGACCTAATTTTGTTTTCTAAGTCTTGAAGCCATGTTCTACCATCTCTTCTCAGTGCAGCTGAGAGATTTCTTATTTCTGCACTTTGCAGATTGCTCCCTGCCCTGCCATCATACAGATAATATAACCAGCTCTTAAAAAAGGTCAATCACATTAACAGTTTTTGTCAATACAGAATTACTTAAAAAAACCTGAAGATTAAAAAGAAGGTGTGAAAGAACAGGCTGAGATAATAGTTCACAGAGTAAAAATGATGAAATGATGGAGTAATTACAGCCTACAACATTAAAAAAATAGCCAATATGACCAGCTGTGGGACTTGTGATAGTTTTGTTAAGGAGAAGAACTGAAGAGAGGGTGTGAATTGGGGATTTAAAAACTTTTCCTGGCATGAGGATGTGCAGGACCTGGGTTTGCACTTGGTGGCAGTGCTCTCCTGCCCTGTCAGCAGCCCTGCTGCCTGCTGCTGTGCTGCACAGCCCATGCTGTGCAGAAGACACAGAGAGAGAGTGATGTCTCTGCATAACCCAGGGCTCAAAACCTGCCTAATATTGTTTTATTAATTAATTTTAGATACTGTTCCTTTACTCTGATAGAGCTCTGCTGCTCTGGAGCTTTCATTGTTTTCTAAAGAAATCCCTAATGAGAAATGGAGAAGAAAATTTCTGGAAATGGGTGAAAATCTTTGTAAATATTGTAGGAACAGTTATCTCTGTTATCAAGAGTCCCTTGAGAGTAAGGATCGACAACAGAAGGAAGACAGTAGTTGGTAGATCTTAGGGCCATACTATGTATTTAATTTTTGCTTAGGAAAGCACTGACTTTCATGGACTGGGCCTATTTTTTTGCAGTACTTTCTCCCCTTTCTTTCTCCTTCCTTTTTCCTTCTTTCCCTTCCTTTCTCCTTCCTTCTTCCCAAGTAGGCTGTACTCCTGTAAGGGAAATGCTTACCTTCCCCACTCCTAGCTGGGACATGTTGAAAGTAAGGAAACACACCAGCCTCCAGCAAACACCCATTGCCAAAGTATTTATTTGCTGTCCTTCAGCTCTCCAAGAGGACAGCAGAACTGGTCCTGAAAGTCAGGTTCATTGCAAGGTTAGCTGTCAGTGACAGCACCAGAAACCACAGATTGCTCGCAAATGAAGAGATTTGAAATGCTCTCTGCTCCTTCTGGGATTCACAAAATTACGAGGATTGAGTGTACTAGAACTGAGCTGTTGTGCCTCCTTCAACAAGACATCCATAGCACCACAGGTGTTGAGGGGGAAATAAAGTGTCCTTCAAATGCCCTGTGCCTTGCGTAATCTGACTGCTGGTAACAGATGGGAGTCCTCTAGAACCTCTTTAGTGTGGGCTCACTGATGGTCTTGCAGCACATGATAACACAGACCTACTGTCCACTCTGATCTACTCAAATAAAGTAAAATTAATGCAGTGTGGTCAATTTTATTATGAATTCCATAGTATTAGATGTTCTTCTTGGTGCTTCAGTCTTCATTCACATGACATGAAGAGAAGCTAATTTATCTTCTTTTAAAGGGAATGTGTGGTTTTCCTTTTTGTGTGGAACTGATTGAAAATAGGAAAAGCAGAGGCTTTGATTGTAGGGAACAGATTTCTTCCATTTGCCTAGGAAAATGCAAGACATTTCAGTATCATGATTTTTGCAGGCCTCAGATGACCAGTAGTCAAAATTAGTGGAGTGGTCTCTACTTCAGTTTTACAGACCCATTTTTTGCATAACAAAATGAGACTCTGCAGCTGTTCCCTCAAGGTACATTGGTTAGTAACTCACTGTGGTGGAAAGAACTATGTAATCAGAGAGTAATAATGCTGGCATCAAAAAAGAAAAGGGAGATCAAATCTGACCATGTGTAAATAAAGGATGAAATAGGAAGCTTTGTAAAAATTAGAATCTGGAGATGTCCTTATTGAAGCAGCAGGAGAGGGAAATCAAATAAATTTTTAAATGAACTTGTCCCTGAGATGAAGGTGAAGTTCACCAGACCAGACAGTGACACAGGAGATCTCTTTATTTACTCAAATTTGGAGGTTGGTTATGCGCCATGTAGGTTCATAGCCCATTCTAGGTGCAAAGGTTAAATACTCAATGCTCAAATGGGCCCAAAGCACAGAAATAATTTCTACCATGACACACAGTGAAAGGTGGGGCTCATGTGGTTTCTGTGGCTGCCTGGGCAGGTTGTTCAGCAGCAACATGTTCATGGATTTATCTATCAGGAGAGATGAGCCTCATTGCTTTTAAAGTTCAGTAGAGCTCCTGATCAGCCCAATCGTGGTAACGAACAAAGGCTGTGAAATAATTTGTATCCTCGATCAGAGACAAGCAAGAACACCACTTAGGGAAGGAATATAAATAATGAATGAGTAGAGAAATATGGCCCTTTCTGACAAAAATGATGCTGGTTTTAATTTGTGTTTATGGCACCTAAAGTAATGGGCACATGAAATATGCATGGAGAGAAAGAACCAGGAAAAAATTCCCTGCAGAGCCCGACCACAATCCCCTGGACTCTGACCAAAACTTGCAATGGGAAAAATGTAATGAGGCAAAAAGAAAGCCACAGTAGGAAGAGAAAATAATAAACACAGGAAAAATACAATCCATATCTTTCTCTAGTGCCTGCTACACTACTAGGAAGTCAAAACACTTTTTAGGAAATGAGCTCAAAGTGTAAGATTGCCTACTGAGACAGTCTTTAGCATTTGGTGTAATGAAGTCAGATCTTTATGGAGGGAAAGATAATGTTTTAGTACTGCTTGTGTATAGAAAGTCTGTTTAAAATATATGAATCTCTGTTTCAGGAGTCATTCAGAGTGGTTTTCCCCTAAATTTAAGAACAGTATGCTATGACTCAGAATAAAATAAGAATGTAGCCCATCATCATGAATCCTTTTCTGGAAAAACAGGTTTAATTAAATTTTTTCTTGAAGAATATTTTAGAAATTTGTAAATAAGGACTAAAATTATTTTAACTTTCATAATTGAAATTACATATTCCTGGATTTTTAAAACCTAAAGAGTTTTCAGAGGTGTTAATATGTCTGAATATGATGAGTAGGGCCCTGTGTTTTTAATTGAGGTGCTGAACAATAATGTCCCAAACCTGCAATGATCAGAGTGATTACAGGATATTGGTTTTTGTCCTAGAGCAAAAGTGCAAACATTTTGTTTGAACTTGACCACAGAATCGGGTTTCCCAAAGTAGCACATGTGATTTTTATCTCAGGAAACAATAGACCAGCTCTTACAGCAGTGCTTAGAATGGAATGGGATGCAGGTGTTATATACTTGAATTTTAAATGCAGATTTTTCTAAATTAATTTTTCTACAAAAATGAAATGGTACCATATATTTCATAACAGGACTTCTGCATATTATAACAAGACTCCTGTACTTTCTCTTCACAATTGCCTAAAGCCATGTGGCTTGAACACTCCTGTACTTGTGTAACCTATGTATCAAAATCACATCTCCAAAGACAGTGCCTTATCCATTAAAATGTTTGTACTGCATGGCCTGGTTTTGGTAGCAGTGAGACTACAGGGCTTTTGTGAGAAGCTGCTGGAGGCTTCCTCCATGTCCAGCAGAGCCAATCCCTGGTAGCTCCAAAGGTAGATGTTCTCCTGACCTAAGTTGGGACAATTAGAGATGGTGATAATGCCTCTATGATAACAGATATAAGAAGAAAGGAAAAAAAGTTATTGTGCAGATGTAATTGTGGCCATGGAAGAGTGGGGTGAGAAGACGTGAGAGAAAAATCTTGCAGGCACCAGATCAATGCAGAGGAGGGTGAGGAGGTGCTTCATATACCAGAGCTGAGGCAGCTGTGACCCTGCAGCCCATGGAGGTCTGTGGGGGTGCAGAGATCCACCCACGTGCTGGAGCAGGTGGATGCCAAGAGAAGGTTGTAAGCCCATGGAAGACCTGTGGAGAGAGGAGCCCTGCTCCCATGCTGGAGCAACCTGTCCTTGGAGGACTGCACCCCCTGGAAGAGTGACCCATGCTACAGCAGTTTTGGGAGGACTGCTGCCCATGGGATGGACTCACATTGCAGCAATTTTCAGAGAGCTGCTGCTCCTGAGGTAGAGCCACATCAGAGAAATTCATGGAGAACTGTCTCCCATGGGAGGGACCCCATGGTGCAGCAGAAAAACACCTCCTCTCCCTGAGTAGCAGCAGAAGCCTTGGGTGATGAACTGACCATAACCCCACTCCCTGTCTCCCTGTGCTGCTGGGGTAGGAGGCAGAGCTGGAAGGAGGGAGGGGTGGCAGGAAGCTGTTTTTAAGGGGTTATTTTACTTCTCATTATCCTGCTCTGATTTTGTCAGTAGTAAATTCACTTCCTATCTCTAAATGGAGCCTGTTTCGCCCCTGACAGCCTTTGATGCACGATCTCTCCCAGTCCTTCTCTCAACCCATGAACCAACCCTTAGTTATTTTTTTAAATCTCCAGTTCCAGCTCTGGAGGGAAGTAAGAGAGTGGCTTTATTGGGTACTTGGCATTTGGCCAGTGTCAACGAACTGCCATGTCATAGTTATGAATCCTAGAAAGGCTGTACTGAAAATTGTTAGTCCTATACAAACTGAAATATAATAGTCCCTAGACAAATAAAAGTTTACAGGAAAGAGAAAAGAACCCCAGTCCATAAAAACAACAAAGTCAAAGACAAAACTTTCTAAGGATTAGGACAGCAAAGGAGTAGATGTCCTTACTGTCAAGTATCTCTGAGGTGCTAGAAAAATGTCAGAGTACAATTTCTGTCCAACATGACTTTGGCATTAACAGGCATGTGGGCTGAAGATGAAGAAAGATGCTTGAGGTCTGTGGAGGCTGAAAGCCCCGCAGAAAAAGAGCCTGCCTCTCTCCCATGGAGAGAATGCCCTTATGCGCCCCCCCCTCATAATAGTTATAAGGCTTCCCCTGGTATGCCTCCCTGTTTCATGTAAAATGTTTGTAACCTATTGGTCTTTCCCCCTTTGTTCCACCCCTGTGCCCTCAGATGATCTGTTATTTGTTCTACCCTGACCCCTGGCTCTCCTATATCAGCCCCACTCCCTCTGCCCCTTTGAGCCATTGTGTCCCTGGACCCTTCGAGAAGGAATAAACTCTGCCTCGGATCACCACACATGGCTCCCATCCGTCTCTCCACCGTTGGCAAAAGTGGGGCTCTCACAAAGGAGGCGAAATCCCTCTTCTCCCGAAAACGGGAACATGCCTGTTACCACCAGGATGTCTTTCTAAAGATGCTTCTCTGGAAGGTTGCAGCACCAGCGCTCAGCCCGCGCTCACCGGCTCCTTCCCGCTGGTGCCGCTCTGCCTCTCTGCTGCCACGATAGAGGTCTCTTTCAGTTCCACTGGTTCAGTGAGCTAATGAAATGATGCTATTGTTTGAGAAATTATGGAAGCATTTAATTTGTGGGATTGCTCTAGCAATACTCATCAAAATTAAAAATACATCTCAGTTGGAAGGGTAATGTGATGTGCAATGTCCAGCTTCCAGGGTATATAGGGGTCTTTGTACAAATCCACAGTATATTTTCTTCCTCCTCGGTTAAAAGATTTTGTCCATGCCAAAGGGAAAATAATCAAAGGTGAACAGAGCTGTGCTGGAAACAAAAGAGCACAGGTGAGAGAAGGGTTCAAGCCTGGTCTTCAGTGCGAACTTTGACTGTCCTGGAATTCCTTTGGGTTTTGTTTGTGTGCCTAAAAATGCATTTGAGAATGCATCTATAATTTTTTTTTCCCTCAAAAAGGTACTTTAGGTATTCATAAACTATTGTGTAATTTTTGTTTCAGCTGAAAGTCTTCTGCAAGTTTCATCTGAATCTGCTGAGATGTCTGGGCACTCAAAACATGACTTTTCCAGAGAATTTGCTGAAAAGAAAGAAAAGGAGGAAGGCCCATCTCTAATGACTCTAATGGCAAAACCATTCGTCTTCAAGGACTTCTCACAGATGACACAAGAATTTACTGATTTACTGTCAATGTCTTTAGGTCAGATCCTTGCATGATACAAATTAGAATATACATTTATGTAACTCAGTGTTTCTCTTTCAATTGATTCTTCAGAGATTTTCTATGAAGCACCTCCATTTGCACAAAAAATGTAATGAGGCTATGGCCATGCCAAACAAGATACAGACTGGGATCTTCAGTGGGTGGAAGTCAGTCTATCTCCATGATTTAACTGATTTATATAGACCTTAGCTGGCATGAACTGCATATGCATTTCATCAGGGCCAAAGGAAGGGTTCATCATTCCTTTGCAATGACTCCCAGCCAGGTATTTTTCATTCTCACCTGTTCCTTTCTCCAAAACAGCCCAGAAAACCCAACCTATGACATTCAGCAAGTACTGGATGACAAGCATGGTAGCAGAAAAGCCTCAGCAAGCCTAAGATTCACCAGGTAGGTAAAGGAGGACTGTAAAGCAGTGCCCTTTCCAAGATTCTCATGGGAAGCATAAACAAGCAAAACTCTTTGCTCGCATGCTGATTTTTCATTGTGGATTTCCTACTCAAAAGCCTTCTGAGCACAAGCCAGCATAAATGAAAATATATCAAACTACTAGTAGAAATGTACGTGCCATTTACCTGTTATTTAGAAAGGTCTCTGTACAATGAGCAGAGATCAGACCTTACTATAGAAAATAATATACCATATGAAAGTATACCAGTTAATACCAGTTCGGCTGAAAAGCCGAAGAAATATGTTACATTTTATTGTCCAGAAAATCAAACACTGTCCCCAACAGGTAGGACCATAACTTTTGTTGGGCTCTGCAGGAATCCTGAGCTTCAAGAAAACCATGAGAATTGTTTCTCAGCAAGTTCCAGATTTACAGTAAAAGCAACAAAGCTAAGTGACAGAAAGAAAAAGCACTACTGTCACGGCAAGATGGACATTATTTTCAAAAGGAAAGTAGTTTTCTCTGTTCAAGGGCTTTTGTTTTATTCTCATCTGTGCTGTAGTGCAAAATAGTAGATTCAAGATAAAAGGCAGCATTCAGTGCCACAAGAACTCCTTTATCTTTGTTAGCAGCCAGTAGTGAATTTGCAGAAACCTTCCAGACCCTTTCCAAAAAGTGCTAGGTTTGGGCTAGATCTACTTTGAAAATTGTTGCAGTGCTACCTTGGTCCCTTTCATGTGCATTTGAAATAAATGGTAATCTGGGATTCGCACTGCTGGTCTGGTAAGAAAGACATCCTCAAGAAACCCTCCTACTAGACCTCTAGCTTCTCAAGTTGAACAACATCCTCAATAGCAATAAATTTCCTCTGTCCCACCCAACCATGTGATGGGTCATGCTTGACTGGAGGTCTGTCTGTTTTGTGATGCTAGAGTAATCCTGCCAAGGAAATGTATAATCCTGGAGGGGCAAGACTTGTGAGCTTCCAAAATCTCTTAGAAATATCTGGAGTGAATTCCCTTTTATTGTGCAAGATGAACAGGCAGCATAGTAGATTTTGTATTATTAGTGAGTCAGCTCTGCTAGGAGCTAGGAGGGTGTGATACCTGCAGTCTTAAATATTAACAGTACCACCATCTTTGCATTTAAAAAAAAAGAAAAAAAAGCACACGCACTTTGCAAATATATTTATTGGAACAACTGCCTAACTAACTTTGAACTGTGCTTCAGATGAATACATTTCAGACAGAGCAAAGCAGTAAAGCACAAAGCAGGCTTGTAAAGTGACACCACAATCCCAAATGTATCATGTACAGCTCTAAAATAAGCAGATTTTTTGTTTGATAAGTCACTTCGATAACTTGAATGCTGACCAGGAAAGTGAGCCTTCATGGAAGAAATTACTTTTTCTATGCATTGTGAAGAAAAAATTTCCTAGAACATGGGCAGGGCAAGAACTAAAATCCCTGATGAGTGTTACTTGTTATGAAATATAATGCTTTGTAGTTCATTGGAGGAGGGATTTTCTTGCTACAAAGACTGTACTATTTCAACAGTTATTTTAATAAAAACATGTCCAAATGCATTTGTTTAGCCATTTTCTCTCCTTCTTTAAGGAGCAGGAAGTTTCAGAATATATGGTTCTTGAAAAGCCTATGTGGATATTGCACCGAAAAGACGTGCTTTGAAGTAATGGCATTCTTACATTTTATCATACTGAAATGCTGAAATAACAATTTGAAAAACAAGGTTTACTTCCATATGCTGATTCAACAATTTTTTCTTAAACATTTCGTCTACCATCATGAAAATCAGAACATCAGTAACCTCAGAAAATACCAACACTATACTACAAAATACAAAATGTCTGAGTGATCCCATTATCTCTAGGAAACTGCTCCAGTGGAAAGTATTAGCCATTGTCAGTTCATTAAAAATTCCTTCCTATTGGCTTTAACTCTTCATTACTTACTGAGAGAGGAAATTTTTCTGCATTACATATTTTTTTTTTCATCATCACAACAGTTCTTGCTTCAGTTGTGTGCAGAGAAAATTGAAAATGGAAAAATATCCAGAATTAGCTGAGGTTCTGGAAACTAGAGGGGAAGGCTGACCTTTTGCATGTGGGATGAATATATCATACAAAAATTTCAGATTGGTGCCAACCCCAGAACTGATTTTTTTCTGTTCTGCTGTGGGTTGGCCATGGGCTAATCCAAAGCTGCCAAATTAATTTCTCAAACAGGCCCAAGTGATTGGTCCTGACTCCATGCCACTGCAAAGATGTTAGATGTGCACACAGCTGATTTGACCATGTCTCCTCCCTAGAAACTTGCCTGGCATTAGCTAGCTTATGACTATCAAATATTTACTATGTTGTCAGAGGACAAAGCTGGAGCTAATTGATGTTTTCTATAGCAGAACCCGACACTGTAGGCTGTTTGACAAGCAGCGGGAGTTTCCTCAGCACTTCAAGGAACAGGGATTCTCATCCCAGTGTCTCCTTGTTTTCAAAATTCCCATTCATCCACACAAAGTTTCCAAGCCATGAGGAGGTACTTGTGTTCTGCAAATAGTAAGGAGAAGCTCACCATGCAGGAGAGCCACCATAATCAGCCAGGCAGTGCAGGAACAGCCAGGTCAGGGAACAGGCATCAGAGATGGTCTGGATGGCCTCTGTCACTGCAGCCACAATAGGAGGGGAAAGGACTCTGTTAGGACCCAAAACATTCTGAGCCAAGGCAGAAAGCCACCTCCACCTCTGGAGAAAGATTGCTACCACAAGCTCTGACTTAGGACTGGCAAGAAAAGTTTTTTCTGTGATTGTCATGGTGTGATAGCATTGGGCAAGTCAGAGATCACACAGAAACTGAAAAAACCCACAACAGCCCACAACAAACAAACACACACGCAAACAAACAAAAATACACCCCCACATTAAATTAAGGATCAGATTGTTACTATTTTAACTTTGTTGATTCATCCAGCCAGGTTCCTCCAAGAAGATTCCTGCACAAAGAGCTTGGAGTGTCTAAAGAACTAAGGCCTTGGGGTCTGGAAACACTTAGTTAAAATTTTTGGCTCTTTCACTACCTTGTGCAGTTTCCAGCTGGCTAATTCACATTTCAGTGCCTCAGATGGTTCATCAGCAAGTCAGAGCGACAGCAGTGTCCCCATAGAAGTAGTGATCAGGGAATAAAACAATATTCCTAAATATGTAGATTATTAACAATGAAAAAGAGTAAGCACAAAGAAGAAAAATATGTTTATTTTTATGATGTAGTAGCTACATAAAGGACTGTGATCTCAGCTAGCTAAGAAACATAGCTCCTAGTGACTTTGTGAGGTAAGGTTTTAAATTAGTTTCAAGGTGACAGCTGTTGGTTATAGCCATCTGGGTATATATTAGTATATCTGAAGATTATGGTACATTACTTGTATTTGATGCCTGTATTAAATCATATTTAAGAAGTGGGTTGACTGTAATGTGCAACAAAAAGGATAGAGTTTGTTCTGTCCGTGAGGATATAATTCCAAATCTGTGGCCAGCTATTCTGAGGGGCTTTACAAAGCCATAAACAGCTTAAAATTGCAGTTTGAAGATATATTATTCTTGGTCAGTGCTATGTGAAAGTTCATTGAAGGGTTGTGAGCACTATCCTTTACTTCTGAAGAAAGGCCTCTGCTGTCCTTGTAGACATAAATCTTGTCTAACCTCAACAATACTTTGGGATAGCTAGTGCCATTGGGCCAAGGGGTCTGGTTTTGTTTTGCATTGAACTCCAAGGCTGCTGTATATATGGCTTTCTTGCATAACATTTCCCACAATGTAAAAAATTACCTTAAAAAAGAATGGTTTTGTTTTGCTGTGGAGATAGGCATAACTATTAAATTCAGGCACAGATAAAACAATAAACATTCAAAACTGAACTTTGAATTATTCTTTGGTTTGGAATGCATCCTTCCACCCTGTGTGGATTCAGTTATATGACTTTCCCTTGGGACTGAAAACCAGAAGGATTTCCGCAAGTCATCTGACCACATGGCATGGTATATGCTGTTGAGATGCTTGCCCACACTAAGCTCTCAGAAAAGGCCTCCCTCTCTCTCTGAGGCTGCGGTTGTTTTAGAAGAACTAAGTTCTGTAAGTCTTGGGATGATTTCTGTTGCAAAGAAGTGATGGGCTAACTGAGCACAGGGTCATGATTTAACACACTTGCAGGTGTGTTCCACTTTGAGGAAATGTCAGGAAAGTACATGGGCTTTGCGTGTGTGAGTGTGCATTTATTTGTTCTGAATTGATGTTGTGATGATTCTGGCTCTCTGTCAAGCAAATATTATCATCCTGACACTGAGCGGTTATTTCAAAGCCTCTTCTTGGTTTGCACAGGGGAAGTTCTGACAGGTAACCATTGTGCTACTTGCCAGAGCCCCTTCAGATGGAATATATCTGAAGGTTTGGGTTTTTTTGCTGTAAACTGCAACAGGACCCTTGGTGTTCAAGCATGGCTTAAGGTCAGCCATTCTGGGGGAAAATACTTGGTTATAAGACCAGGTTACTGTAACACAGTAGTAAAAATATCAGATTTATAACTTTCCTAAATATGAATGTTTTAATTTGGACTTGGAAGAACTACCTATATTTCTCACTGTTATCATGAAATTGAAGGTAGGGCAGTGTGTACCAATATGTAGATATTACATAGTAGCATAGATGTGATAAATCGGTATAAGCTCTTTACAAACAGTTGCATTTTTCTTTCTCCAGACAGAGCTGAAGACAAAAGAAATTAACAAAAGGTTCTTATGCAATATTGCAGATTATTCCACTCCCCATACTTTTAAGAAGAGGTGATTCCAGAAGGAAAAAAACTGTGTTCTTATGGTATGTCTGATAGGACTGATTTTGAGATCATGAGTGGTGTTATTTAAAAATATGCTTCCTACTCACCTATTTATTTATTTATTTACTCGAATTCCTCACATACAAGAGAACTGAGTCTGTTCCAGCATCCACTCCATGTGCTGTGTCCATCCTAAGCCAGTCTCTGCTTTTGTTTTACAGACAAGTTTGCAAGAGAGAAAAAGTGGGAGCTCTTCACAATTTTACTGGAGAGGAAAACGCTTCCATAATTCCCATAATTAGTGTCCAAACTTCTTTTATGTAAGAAACATGCTTTATTTTTCAAACTGTGTGAATCAGAAGCCCTGAGAGTCATGGCTTAGATTAATTTGGTGCATTCTCCTGCCATGCTGGGACTCCAAAACCACATACTACTCACTGGCTTTCCCTTTCCCCACATCCACCTGCAGATGGCCAGAGAGGAGAATTGGAGACACAAAAGCAAAATGCACTGAGACAAGAACATTTTTCAAGGAACTGCAATGAGATAAGAAAACAAACAGTAGCAAAACCAATATTAATAATAAAGGCAAACGGTGGAGAGCTCAACCCAACAGCAGCCACATCACCCAAACCAATCCCTCTGGTTGGGATCAATGCCACCTTACCACTCCTGCCAGTCTTGCTCTGCTGAAAAAGGAGCACTCTTTGGTCTCAGATGTGAGAGAGAGTCCCTTTCCCTTTACATGATAGCAATGATGTAAAATGCTGTGGAATATCATTAGCGTCATAGCCACACGCAGACAGCTCCAGGCTCTGCTCCCTCACAGCTGATCTGGACCAAAACCAGTATACTAATTCAATAAGATTTTTGACATACCCTTTGGGAGAAAAACACTCCAAAAGTACACATGAAGATTCACTAGGTGATAAAAAATTCTTATTGTATATCAGCTTAGTTTTAATAAGGAATTGTGTTTTCATATTAAAACAGTAGAAAGTAACGAGAGACTATCGGTTGCAGTTTATGGTCTCTGCTATAAGATTCCAATGTAACTTTTTGGGAAGTTAGCTCTATTATTCACCTTAAAATGTAGAAAACTTGACAGTAAGACATCTTTTCCCCATATATGGAATATAGGGAAAGGTTTGCCCATAAATGCCTTTCAGGTCATAAGACAAGACTTCTGCATTTGCTGTTTTTGAGCTCCTTTACAGAGATTTCCAGTTTGCCTGGAAACATCACTGCTGTCACTGTAGGTAGCACATGCTAAAGTTTTTTAGTAGAGACTGTATTTTAGAACAGTTAGGTTCTTTTGGGATTTGACAGCATTAGACTGCTAAACTCTAATAACTTATAATTTCATAACCTGTGAATTAGGGAAAAATCCAGAGGTTTTCAGGCTCTGATGATGAATTTAATCACAATTTAAAAGCTTTGTCAGAGGAGTACAAAAAGGACTGTGCTTGTAACACTCTTCTGCCCACTCACTATATTTACTCTGTGTTCAAGTATTGTACCTGAATCAGCAGTTTGAATCACTTGAACTTTCCTGTTCTACCTAAAACCAACAGCAGGCTGTTGATGGTCCAAAGGACCCCTCCTGGCAAGGTGCCTACTAGCAAAAGAGGGGAAAAAAAAGAAAAGAAAGAACAAAAGGCTTTTAACTTGCACTGCACACAATAATGATAGAGTGCCTTCAAAGAGCACTGGGGTTTTTGAAAATCACAGGAGTACAAAGAGGTCACCCATTGATATTTGAATTATTAACATATGTTTAACCATTAAAGAAAGATGTATTGATAGAATATCAATGTGATTAATTATTTATTTACGCAAAGTAGGGCTTAGAAAACAAATTAAGTATTCCCCACAGTTTGGGAGAGACAAACCTTGAATAAATGCATCATAAAAGGGTTTGTTACCACAAGGCCTGGTAATAACAGATGATCTTAGTGTATCATGAAAAATGTGTTTATGTTGGTTGTATTTATTTTGGTTACAAGATGAGCCTTCATCAGTTGATCTGTGGTGAGATGGAATGGAGAAAACCACAAAGAAACAATTTTGTACTTGAAGGGAAACGTGGCTGCTTTTCAGCTTGTGGTTTTCAAACAAATAGGTTTTTGAAAGAAGTGTGTACAGCTGTTTGAGGAAGAAAATTCACCTACTAAATACCTCACACATGCTGTTTTCTATGTCTATAGTAAATACTTCTGACTGTATTGCTAATGCAGATCCTGTGGTAAGATCAAGACATCTCTCTCCTAGTCTTTGTTGGCAGGAGAAAAATACTGTTGTTGGAACCTGTAGCTCACTTTTTTTGTCAGCTGTGGCAAATAAAATCTTGGATCATTGCATATCTATTTTGTAATACACTTGTGGCTGAAATTCCTTCAGATTTTTGTTCCAGTGTATGGTTATTAATTATAGTTTCTTCAGTCATCAGTCAGCTATTCAAACAATCCAAGCAGATTTTTGATATTAAGCCTGCAGGAGTACAAGATAAGTACTTTATTTTTATGTATGTGATATTAGAAACATTGAATCAGTAAACATAGTTTTGGGAAAATCTCCTAAGGCTTGCCTTTATTTTATTTATAGTTTGTGGGCACTTGGCTGAGTTAGATGCTTGATACTAAGCAGTGTATTTCGTTGACAGTCAGGCTGCATGTGCTTCTCTACCTTCACTGTTGGAGGATGTCCAATGGCAGGTGAGTTTTGTGTTGGTGTTTTTCATACCTACAGACAGACCGGATAATGACTGCCAGCATATGCATATCTGTTTCTCCCTTGGCTGAGACAAACTGAAATAGTGTGCCGTCTTCCCCAGGCACTGGAGAGGAACCCCTCTCCAAGCTGTAGCCCTGAGGGCACCCTCATGATGACTGAGAACCAATTGGCTGTCCATGGCCACCAAGGGGTCAGAGGAAGGAGAGAGTCCTAAGTCAACTAGAGTGTCTGTGCCACAAGTGAGAACCAGGAAAGCTTGGATACCTCTGAGTACAACTTCAGGAGTGAGATGAACAGGAACACAAGTATTGAAGGACACACACTTTGTTTGTAATTACTCCAAGATCTGAAAAAAACCTCTGAATTATCTTTATATCACTGTACTTTTCTGATGCCAGAAAATATACTTGTGTTTTAGTGTAAAGGTGCGAGATAGTACTGTACATAGTCAGCTTGAAAATTTAACAGGAAAGTTGGTATGCATGTGAAGGAAAGAAAAGGAGGAAAATGTAGTAATAAAAAAAAATATTGTAGCCAAAAATTGTAGAAGCAATTCTCATTGTGCTGGAAATTAAACAGCTAAGCAGTGATATATCACATGACCTTATCTCTATTGTGTCTGAAGAACTGTATTGGAGACAATTTTATTGCTTTATTTGGTTTTCTTTGTTGGGTGAAGATTTTCAGCTTATCAGTCATGTACATAGTATTCTGCCTATGTATTAGTATTAGGGCACAGCAATAATTCTGTAATTCATACTGCAGTTCATTGCTCCATTTTGGCAATTCCAGTTGTCTGGCAAATGTGGGGTAGCAAACTCTGAGGTTCCTAGGACAATGAGGCTCCAGGCTGTCTTGAAAGCAGATGTGCCATGCATCTCACTCAGGAGAAGATGGTAATGAAAAGTGTGTGGCTACAATTCAAACTGTAACCATGTCACAAATGAAAATTTTTTTCTTCAACCCAGTGGGGCAGAGGCCCTCTGTTCAGGTCACTTTGGTCCTGAACCAAAGCTCTCATAGACCTAGTCTAAGGGCTATCATAGACCTAGTCCTCCTGACTCGTCTTGGGATGTAGTGACAAAGAAACAAAGGCAATATTTATTCCATGGTTCTGGGGCATGAAACATAGGGAGGCTGTGGAAGTGGGCTTCTAGTGTTTTTGAGGGAGACCTCTCTGTCCCTTTCTTCATAATTTTGGGAAACTTGCTGAATAATTTAGTTCTAATAGGCTGTAGGGACTTCTCACATGTAGAACTTCTGCCAGTTAATAATACTTAGTGCACATTTTACTCTTTGCATCTGCAAAGCACTTAACAAACATTAACTAATTAAGCCTCACAACACTCTGGGGAGGTAAGTATAAGTAAGTTATTGTTACGTAAGGAATGCTCTTGGCACTCCTCTTAATGGAAGTCTCAGGGGAAATCCTAATCCTCCACACTGCAGCCCTTTCTGATCTTCAGTCCCATTTGTGAGTTACATTTACAGAGTGAATTCAGAAATGAAGCCACGCTGTCACTCCTTGTGCATCCATAAGGAAATTTTACATACTCTGCAACTGCTTACTTGTCTCTTGCACCAACTCAGTGCCAGCAGAGACAGCTTTAGGGATTGCATAAATCTTCTGTCCTCTTCTCCTAAGGCTCTTTCCTTCCACAGAATCCTGCATCTTGAACGGCTGCAGTGATCACAAGTGTAATGATGATTTTCTCAGAGAAGTCAGAAAGCTTGGGGAAAAATCCTAAATAAACAACATCTATAAGAACATGGTATGGGGAAAATCACATTAATTTGTACTTAGAAAATGGAAGTTTCTACTTTAGAACCTCATCCCAGCTAATGGTAAAGATTCTATTTATGTCAGTCATGCAGAGGAGCCCAAACAAAATCATTAGGAATCCCTATATTTTCAGCAGTGCATGGATTTTCAGCATGCAATTTCCAGGAAAGCTAGTAGAAACTGTGCCCAAATCCTGCACATTCAAGTTGATAGCATTTTATTGAGAAAGCAATTCCCAAATGCAATATCAATGAAAGCAATATCAACCTATGCTGGTTTTTTTTCCAGCTTCCAGAAAAACTTTTCTGCAAAATTTGGACTAGATTTTTTTATTTGTGCAGAGGTTTCTGGCAACGCCTCATGCAGGGGTGCTGTGCAGAAAGGTCTGAAAATACTCTCAGCTGTGACCAGCAGGACTTTGGAAAGTTCATGTCAGAAGCAGGAAAGCATGCACCACAGTTCACATCATGAACTTTTGACAGGGGAACACTGTCTATGGCTCTGATGAAAACTGGCTGATGACTCCATTGAAAAAGCACATTCAAATCTCTGCTCAGTAGAGCACCTTGTGAGGATTTGGGGCTTAACATTTGTAATCAAAACAGTGCTGTTAATAGACCACATTAAAGAGGCATTTTGAAGCTCTGACAAGGGCAGTGAGAGAAAACAGGATGGCAGCTGCTCTGTCAGTCACTCTCTTTTCTGTGGGAACCAGCTGGTTATTATTATCACTTAAAATTTATCATTTAAGCTAGAGTTGTTACAAAAAATGTAAAAGAAACAACAACCCAAAAATATACCTCCATGGCCAGAAAAAAAGTGAAAGTGCTCTGTGTGGACTTTGGAAGTGGTCTGTGGAGACTTTCTGTGGTTTGATACATATTTAGGCTGATGGTTTTTCAATACACCACTTCCTTCTTCAACCACCTTAGCTGCCATATTAAAGTGATCAAGTTGACCACAGATTTACTAAACAGAAATATGCAGTTCACTTAGTCTTTAAACCACATAAATGCCGAAGAGGGATTTCCCCAGTTTCCAGCATTCATCTTGAAACTAAAACTTAATATTAAATCATTTTACCTCAGGCAATTTTTTTGCACAATCTACAAGCAGGCACTTAAAATCTCAGTCATCTCCCACTAGAAGTGAAATGAGTATGTCCTGTGCAATAGAACACCATGGGTAAGTTTATAGTGAGGCTGAAGAGCCTTGGAAAGGTTAGCTAGTTAAATAAAGGTGCAACATGTTTGAAGATAATTTGACTTTTTGGAGATCCTTGTTTTTCAACAGCTGCTTGTGACTACTTAAGTATGTGTTTTCAAGGGAACAAGCCTACATGCACTTCACTGAGACACATATTGTCTTTTGTGCGTTAACTCTGCACATATTGTTTGAAGGGGATGTACATGTGTGTGTGTCTATGTGCATTTATTCAGCTAGGTGTTCTTTGCAGAGAAAACCAAAGATAAACACTCTTTAAAAAAGACTCATTTTCATATGACAATGTCATATGACATTTTCTAGATGTTAAAAAAAATGTAAAGACACACTAGACTGCTATTCACACTAAGCAACCAAGTAGCAGAGCGCTAGTATAACCATCAGCAGACACCACGCCACCCTAGGCTTTACCCCGGGCACTTCAATGCATGTAGCATGCTCCTTGCAAAGACCACCCCACTCCATGCTACCTTCAGCCAGGCCCCTCCTTAAAACTCCTCTCCATTGTGACCCCTATCAAACACATGACAGGACTAAACAAACGATTGGTATGGGGTAACCACTATTTATTGTGCTTATCTGTGTTATCTTTGCTTATCCTGGCTTACCAGGATATTCTGCTCTTCTCATCTGCTCATTTACATCCACCTGCTGTGTATTGTGTTAAGACTTAAATCAGGCCTTGAATAGATGTGTGTGGAAGGATGGAAATAATTTTTTTTTTGCAGTAATACAATCTCTAGCTGGACAGTATCCATGGACAGCACTGCAGGACAACCAAATTATAACAATCAATATGTTAGAGAGAACTGGAGAAACAAAGTGAGAAAAGAAGTAACAGGCCTTTTTTCTCTAGCTGATGGCTCAAAAATATTTGAAGCATATATCTCATTCCCAGGGAGCGAAAATTAGCCACCAAGCAAAGGTTAACCTCAGATGAGCACAGATTTTGAGGCTCCTCTAAGGTATAGTAAGGTGCTGTCATTTGGATGGTTCTGGGAGCAACACAGGAGAAAGCCTTTTTCCATGCACAGTAAGGGATGAGATGCTCCCAGGCGTTGCTGCATGCTGCAGGGTGCTGTGAGAGCACCTTGAATTGCCTTCCAAGAATGTGGCTCAGCAGGATTTGTCAAGGATACCCACACTAGTCATAGTGACATTTGAAAATTCTTTCAGTGGTGGTTTTTCCTGCTTTTTCATAAGTTCTTTCCCAAAGAACATAAGGGCAGCAATCTGCCCTCATTCTCTGGGACTTCAGGAAAATTAAGCAAGAAGATCCACAGAAGTCTTTTTGCATTACAAAAAACGTAATTTTTCTCCTGCCAAAATATTTGTTTAGGAGCCTGGTTCACTATGTAATCTTTTATCAACTTTTCCAATTTTATTTCCTAGGTAGAGTGCAAGTTTATACCTGCTCCTGCATGTCCTCCTATACGTATGCCTTACTTGAACACCAGATGTTTTTGCATTGTTCAACTACCTGCAAAGTCATTCTTCTTTATTCCTTGTTCTGATAAACAAAAAGCAATTTTGTCCTTCCTCCTGTCACTGTTCAGAAGAGCTTTAAATATCACATTTTTTGACCTGTAAGTCAAATTATATTCTTACATGCTTGTGTATGATTTCTGTAAGTATTGCATATATATTTCTGAGGGTAGAACTTGACCCATCAACATCTTTCACCATGAGCCAACATGAGGGAAAGTAAGTTTGTGTTGCAAAAGAAATTTATCTCAACAGAGAGTGGGAGTATATTACACATACGCCATTGATTTTTGTGATTCAATGTTTTCACTAAGAGGATGGTAACAATCTGCACAATTAATCTTTTTGTGAAAATCACTCTTCAAGCAAGATTTAAATATTTATGGGTGGCCAGTGGGAATATTTGGTTTGTAATGCCTTTGTTTCCTTTGGGAAGGGAGCTTCTTCCAGGACCTGTAACTTGCAGTTAGGCAGCCTGCATACGAGGAAGGCAGGTACAGTTCAAGCATGTGCTTGAATTTGAAGGATTTCCAAAACTGGCTGGTTTAGTCACACTCAGAAGTCATCATCTTTCAATATCTTCTTCACAAAAACGGGAGTTATAGACTTAAGTTTTAGGAGAAATGGGTGTGTTTTCGTGATGGACATGATAGTGACAGGGAGAAAATAGTAGGTGGAGATGAACCCTCCAAGGTAACCAGTTAACCATGAGTGAAAGATATGAAGGTCCTGTAAAGCACCCACACTAAAGTGTGTGTCTCTGTTCCTCTTCAAAGCTGAATTCAAGGAAGAATGAGGTCTTTACAGTTGTTGCCTGCAAAGCCTCAGCTGAAGTTCCAGTACTTGATGTTTGTGCCAGCATGGAATCCTTTGATTTCAGTGTTGATACAGAGCTGGGGGCTGTTGCTCAGCTGGTATGGTAACGATGTTCTTCCATAGCACAGCCACTGCACCTATTTTGCAGATTTTATTAGAAGATTTCTTCTTTTTAAGAAGAGACAATATTTTAACATGGAAGCACTAAACAAGCAGAAGACCATATTTTGACTGCACCAGGTGAATTCTTGCAAATTATCCAGTGACTTCTTTTGGACTTGCTTTGGAGAGTTAAGTCCTGGACCGTGCCCTCCTCCTCATCCTCAGCAGCCCTGAGCCCACCGTGTCAGGCATCTGTAATTCCTTTCCTACCTACAGATTTTGTGTTAAATATCGGGACAATAGTGACAGGGAAAAGAGTGTTTCGATGTATGTGAATTACGGTATTTTAGAGCTACAGTAAACTGCTATTTTAAACAAAGTAGCTCAAAACATGGCGTGACAGAAAGAACAGGGAGATTTAAGTGCCCTTGATGAACTGAGTAGCACGCTACTCACAAAGCTAATGTCTTCTTGGTTTTATGCCAGCCGAGCTCCCTGACATTCTTAAAGCCCAAGTTGTTTGTAAGGTTATTATAAGAGATTTCTCACTTTCTGAGGCCAAGGGAGAAAAATAGTAACTGAGGTAAATGCTGCGAGGCCCCCAGACTGTGTTTTTGTTTGTGATTTATGATTCAGATGCAGACATCCTGTTCTGGTAGAAATAGCCTCGCTGGTGTGTTTGACACCATGTTTCAAAAGGTATTTATTGAACAGAAAGTGGAAACAAGAAGGGGGTAGTTGAGCTTCTGAGGTCTGAAAAACAAATCAGCCTTTCTGTGGCCTGAGGAACTCTCCTGTTCCCCTGAGGAGAAAACTCTTAGTGGATTTCAGCTCCTGTGATGACAATGATGTTATGTTTCAAGCTTCTTACTGCACTGTAAATAACATTGTGTTATTTACATAACACCCAAAGTGTCTTTGGGTAAGAATACAAACATGGAGAAAATGCACTCAATTAGAAACAACTCCTACTATTAACTGTAAAATGGACAATGATTGCAAGCAGTATAACTACAGTCATTGCTACTCTCACCTGTTATTGTTTATATATTAGTTCATTTGATTTCCACCTTTTTGTTCTCTATGATGGGGGTTTAAGCCTGTTCTGTTATTTATATGTTAGTTGCCTGCCTCCAAACATGAAAAAAACTACTTATTTAAACCAGATGTAAAAGTTTTGCCCAGATCTTCACTCAGTGGCCTGAGTCAAGTAAGGAGACCAGAGGTGACAACAAAGAACAATATCTGAGGGCAGTCACAGAAATCCTGTAAACTGATGGAGAGCTGTATGTTCATTTTTAGCATACTGGTTTTCTGTAATTACACTGAAGTGGGCTAGGAGTTCTTTAGGGAAGACTGTTTATCTGTGCTGAAAGGATAAACTGGAAATTAAAAATCAGCTTGGGTAGTGATGAAAATATTCAAATGTATTATTTAACTCTTTATTAAATTAATTGCAATTCAAATCACTTCTGATGACACTAGATAGCATCCTGAATGAATGATGAACTCTGGCACATAGTTTAAACACCAGCTGTATGAAGACTGAAGGATGGAGGAGATGATTTGAAACATTCCTCCATGTCTGAATTTCTGCTATGCAATGTAGTTTGCAATGAACCTGAAGTAACAGAACTACAAAGGAAAAACATTGCTATGGCAACAAACTATTTCTAATTTAAGTGAGCTTGGTATAAGAAAAGAAGCAACAGTGTGATTTAAACAGAAACAGACTTTGCAAAATAAAAAATGTAATAATTAATTAAAAACTAAACAGTTATTTAGTACCTGTAGTAATTTAGCATATCCACCTGTAACTCTCTTTTCTCTGGTATTTTCTGAACTTACAGAAGAATAGAACAAAATTTTTTGGCTCTAGAAACCAAGACTGGAGTTAATTGAGTCCATCTCAGGAGATACATATGAGTCCCTAAAAAAATCTAGGTACAGATTATGCATGATTCAGGATGTAAGGTCAAGATTACTTATAGCTGGTGTTAGGCACAAAATTAGGAGCCCAAATCAGAAATTGTTATTGCCAGAAGCTATCTCTACATTCAGTGAAGTCCAATAGAGTAGTGTGCCCATTACATCTTTGAATTGTCAAGAGCATATTTTTCAAGCCATGGTCTCTCTGATTTTCAGGGAGCACAACAAGACTGATTTCCTAGTCAACTATCTCAATAGAAGAGGAACCAAGATCACTCAATTCACTCCAGCGGTTCATGGGAACTATAAAACTGTATTCCAATGCAAATTACTACCACTCATTTGCCATCCTCCAAGCTGCAATAATGATTTCTCTGACTTTGGGTTAACTACAAGGAACAATGTCTGCTTTTTCTACAGCCTTGCTGTGAGATAATACTTTGGTGGAAGGATAAAATTAAGAATCTTCACCTGATAATCAAGAACTTTCTTGTTAGCATAATGGAAGAAGATAAAAACAAACTCCTTTTTTCTCCCCAGACCTCTTTACAACAGCTTGGCTGCTCTGTTCAGGGGTTATTGTTGTTACATTTTTTCAATAATTTGTTTACAGTTTTTTTTCAAAGGATAGACCCCTCTCTTAGAAAAGTACATTGATAAAAGTATTTTGTACTTCCATGTAATGCTTTGTTGTCCTCATGATTATCTCAGTCATATCTTGGGAACCCTCAGAAACAGGTCCTTAGGGAGTGCATGTAGGAATGTACTGATTTGTCAAGAAGACATGTGGTATGCTCTGTACAAAGCAATGATGCTGCCTGCATTGCCTGAAGGAATGGACTCTGCTGCCTCTAGCCCTGCAGGAGACAAAGGGAAAATTTTGGGAAAATGCACTTGGGACATGTAGGTGACCCTCATCTTGAATACACTGTCTCTTGGTGATCAAAGGTCTGAAAATGCTTAGCAAGCAATAGATGACATCTCTTCAGCTCCATTCAGCTACTTCAAAAGCTTTTGCTTTGCCATTAAGGCAAACCAGATTATTCAAAGAGTTACTTTGAATTTAAAAAAAGTGATAACTTAGTTGCCCAATCAATTTAAAATAGGCTCTGCAGTAAATAAATGGCAAGTTGTTTATTTTCTGTTGCCACAGAACACAATTTGATTTGACTGCAGGAAAGCAGTGACTTTTTCTATAGTGTTTGGTTACAGTCTTTCAATTGAAGATAACTGGGGGGCAGCGGAATCTCGAAAAATGTTGAAATAATATGATTTCTCCATGTTAAACTTGAACATGTTTTATACTTACTAAAAGATTAAATGGCATTTGAAATCAAATAGAGTGACTCAAGCTTGCAGAATAAGGACTAATCTTTGGTTGTTTTGCTTCTGCAGAATAAAATAATCTCTGTAGTCAACATTTTTTTTTCGAGTATGTTTACTGAGCTTTTTTGGTAAAACTGTGTTCATTACCTCTCTCTCACTTTGGGCCTGAGTTTGATGTTTTTGTTTGCTTTTGTAGGAGAATGTTTCAATCTGCTTGCAGTAATTTTGTTCGCCACACAGCTGGACTCTCAAGAAGATGCAATTATATTTACTGTGTGACTCCTGTGTCAGACTTTCTTAAGTAAATATACTGTTCTGAAACAATCAAGATTTTTATGAAGAGCATTTAATTTATGTAATATCATTGATTTTTGGAGTCAGAAGGGACTCGCCATTCCTCGATCAGACCTTCTCTAACTATCCTAAAATTCCATTCAGTTATTCATTCATTATGCCCAATCACTAATGGGTAGAGGTGGAATAAACCCTTTTAAAAAGATACCAAATCTTGATAAAAAGAGGTTGCTGTGAGGTTATCTAAAACATATTCTAAGCTTCCCAGTATACAGGTTTCGGTCATTAAAACAAACTCACAATAAATTCTTCATTTGTCTTTATGTAGTGGACTTGTTTCCCAGATGTATCTTTCAGTAATATCTTTCCTGTTATTTAAAATTTCTCCAAACTCTGAGCCATCATGAACTTTATCTGCAGCATCTTCATTCTTCCCACGTCTTCATGGATCGATGCCTTTCAGACTACACAAAAAGGAAGAAAATTCTTTCCAAGGTCCTTTAATGGCAGATCTCAGATTTATTGTGAATTATGACTCATTCATTAAAGAGATGCTGCATTGATGCATTGTGTTTGAGTAGGGTAGAATTTTGAAGAATGTCTGGCTTCACAGGAAGTTATCAGGTTGTCTTTATTGATCAGATGTGTTCCAAGTTTCTTGGAATCACCTGTTTGCACCATAAAAATCTTGAATTATCATTTTATTTTCAAGGCCTTGAAGGCTAAAATATAGAATCTCTTTTCATGGCCTTCATGAGAGGAAGACAGCAAAAAAAGTGCATTTTAAAGGAAACATAAGTCTGATTACTTTTAAAGGATTTGGTACTGGTGTCAATGGTATTACGTGGAGATTTTGAGGTTCCAGTATACTAGCTCTACTCTGGATAGACTGGCATTGTTCAGAAATTATTGCATTTCTGTAGGATATATTTTGTATATTTGCCTTGCAGAAAGATATGGACTTGAAATGCACAGAGGAACCCTAGAGAAAAAGCAATTTACTGTAAAACATCTCCCACTGCAGATGGTTTCAAGCCGAAATATATCACAATGTATTTATATTGCTCCCACTGATGTAATTTTTAATGCACTTCTCATGGTAAAGAAATCCTTTGAAGACAAGCTTTGTTTGAGAGGAACATTCTTAAGCTGAGAGAAATGGATGATAGGAATGGTGACTGTTGCAAAGAAAAACATTTAAGGCACTTAAGGAATTTATGAATTATAAAGAAAAATGGTCGATTAGAAATACTGTTATTATGCTGACATCCCTGAAATGAAAGGTGAAATGTTCCTATTTAATCCATTACCTAATTATTTTAATAGGGTATCTGGCTTGCATAAAGGCTCTACCATTTTGCCTTAGGAGTGAAAAAAAATTTTTCATTAGCTAATGCTAAAAGATGGGCAAGACTATGAGTGGAAGAATACCCTTGAACTATTTATTCTGGTATCAATCTCACAATTCATGTCCTATCTTCCAAGCCAATAGATAGCCATCTCTCTGTCAGACTGGGAGTAAGGGTAATGGATAGCACATACTTCTTTATCTGGGATCCAGGTTTAATGTTCTGTACCATCTTATTCTGCAAAACCAAATTCTGTAATTAAATGTTGGCAATGCAGTCTCCAAACTACATGACTCAGGCCCTCTTTAAAACAGTGAAGGGTCTTGAAGAGGCAGCATAGGACTTAGAAGGCTGATAGTAATTAATGAAAGGATGGCAAACACAGTCAGAAGAAATTTGATCAAAGTGAATATAACATCTTTCATTCCAAACTCACATCCATGTTTCTAGCTCAAGGCACTTCTGTTCTTTACAAAAGAACTGATAAATAACTTGGGTAACACACATAGAAGGATACACTGTGTTGTCTAGGAGAAAAAAGAATTGTGAGAAGTAGTCTCTGTGCAGTTTCAACATTCAGCATCCCATCGCACTTAGAGAGCACTCAAATATCAGCAGAGATCACTTGGCCAGACAGCTGCAGTCAACGATAAGATTTCCTCCAACACTACAGGTGAAGACCCCTACATGTTACTATGTGGTTCTCCTTAGGATTCTGTTTCACATTGTGAACACTCACCACATTGTGAAAGACACATCAGAGATACTGTAATGTTCAGCAAAAATAAAAGGTTAATACAAGCTTATTCACCTATACTTAGGGTTGCAACTGACTAAACAGAGATGAAAAATATCTCTAGGTCTAGTAAAATATATGGTTTGAAAATTGTCCCTGAAAATTACATCTGACAATATTTGTGGATTCAAAGATATTTTGATTGCCTGGGGATTAAATACACCTGTGGGAATGAGTAGAGGTTCATCTGCCACGTGTTTGAAAAACACTAGTGGCATATTTATATTTTTCTGTTTCCAGCATTCCATTTCCATTATCTCAAATTCTCAAATTGTGTAGCTCAAATTCAGCAAAATAGCCTACCTAAGCAGCACAATACTGATAATTTCATCATTTGATCCATCATTTCTCATGACAGTTGATTTTCCTGGAAAAGCAGTATTTGTGATAGCATCTCTGGGCTTTGTTCTTTATTTCAGACCTTGGCCTTGGTTTCTTTAGAGCAGCTGTTTAGAACTACTTCCACTTAAATGATCTCTTAAGAGCCACATGACCCAGTCCTTAAAACTCAACTACGTTTTACTCTCAAGAGTGATGTGGCATGGTAATTTATCCTCTCTTCAGGAAGTTGTGACTAAGGGTAATATAGTTGTCCAAGAAGCCATCTTAAAATAGATATTCAATTTTAAGCAGGGGGAAAAATTCTAAAAAAATATTTTTAAAATTACAAAAGGTGTATGTCACTTTGCGGAATGTTCACTTAAGTGCTAAATTTTCAAGTGTTCTTTCAAGTCTGGGATCATCTTATTGTACTGTTAGCCTCCCTGTTCTCTTTATGGGACTTCATTTAAACCTAACTGAAATTTCTTCTCCTTTATATACTTGGACTTGTAACTAAACTTGCTAAGCACAGCAGGGAATTGTAATAAAAGCATCAAATTGAAGAGCTCTTGTGCTGTGTCTGAAGTGCCTGCTAGGGAGTGTTTCAATTATCACTCTTTCTGGTCACATTCCCTGACAATCCAGTTATTGAGTTAAATCACTTTATGAATACATATTCATGGATCAAACAGCTCAATAACTAATCCAATGTATAATATTCCTAAATTACTTCAATCAAGTCTAAATCTGTTACATAGATGATTTCCATCTCTGACGTATTTTGTCTAATATGTAAGATTTTGAAAAGGATCATTTGCTTTCTATTACAGTACATCATAGTAAATCACCTCGATCTGCTCACTGAATGAAGATGATGCATATTATGTGGAATTGCCTTGGATTGCTCACTCATTGAAGGTATCTGTTGCAAACAAGGAAATGCACATACACACACACAGAGCCATGGGAGCCACCTCTTGTGGTAAGTCCTCTGCAGGAAAGGAGGAAAATATAGCATGATATCATCTGTGGTTATGCATGTCATGCCTCCATCACTCACCAAAATATAGTATCACAGACCTCTATGAGGAGTCAAGTGTGCTAGTAGTACTGTAGGGAGATTAGTTCTCAGGCTGCTTGTTAAACTACCTCTTATAAAATAACCCTCACCAGATGTTGTGCCTGAGATGATAGAAGGAGTAAATCCGGGTGTAATTCAAATCAATGGCAAAATTCTCATAAACCTTGAAGAGGCCAGGATTTCAAAGAAGGAGTTTTAATTCATTGGAGAACATTAGTGCCTACAAAATCACTTCTGGGAATATCTGTTTGGGCTGTTTCTGCCCTAACATATGCCCAGCATTTTGATATAAAACCAGCGATAAGAAAACCTGAGTGGATTAGAGGATGAAGGAGCATTTACTATAATAATTTTCAAATGTGAAAATTGCTCATTGAAGTATTTTTGAAAATCTTGAATTTTTTACTGTTGTCATTCAATGACTAGCCACACATTAAATATCTTTTTTTAAAAAGAGTATAACAAAAAAATGAAGATAAGAATGTACTTGAAGGGAAATATTCAGAAGAACAGGTAGCTAGAGTGGTGTGTTGGACCTCACCATAACACAGATCAAGTGAAGCAGGAAAAATTACTGTTCAGGGGACAGAAAATGAAGAATGAGAGAAAATAGGAAGTCTGAACACAGAGGAAGAGACAGGTAATTGAGTCAGCAAGTGTTATCTTGCCTGGTTACATCTCTAGCTCTATGACTCAGCAACAAAGATGTTTGTGCCTTGGTAGATGCCAAAAAAGCCCTTAGTCTATGGTCACCTTTTACTAACACTTTGGGTGAGCTATTGATTTCCTGTACACAAATGCAAGAGGCTATCAGGAAAAGAATGTAAATAAAGACACATAAAAGCAAAAAGGAAAGCAGCAGAAAATTCTACAGATGTAGGGCATGCCTCAGTTATTGCTGCCCGTTTCCTTGTATGAAGCTGTGTACAGTCTTCTGTTTAAAATGCAGTTATTGTGTTATTGATTTCCTAGATATGTTTTTAAAAGCATTTGGGACTGGGTAATTAGTTACTGCTTAATGTAGAATGTCAAAACAGAGCTATTGACCCAACTAATTGATCAATTATTTCATTATTTCCTTCACATGGCTTGATGTGGACCTAGGCCAAAAGAATAGAGGAAAGAAAAGTTGGATTTTGTGATAAGTATTATAGAACAGAAAATTAAGGAAAGATGTTTTAATGTTGAAAGGAGAGAGTATGAGGATAAAAGCAATTTTCCAGTAATTGCTATTTTGTTGAAACAACCACTCAAAGGAGAATTTCACAACAGGGCAACAAAACAAATTAAAATACTGGGCTGTGTACTCAGTGAAGTGCATTTATTGCAACCAGAACAAAACCTACGCCTTTATGTTATGAGAACATATTGATAAACTATGTTATGAGAACATATTGATATACTGTTAATTACTTCATTCTGAAGTAAAACATAGAATAATAATTATTAAATTAGAGATTCAGCTCTGAACAAGGAACCCAAAATGGTGGACTTCAACTGGAACTAGCAAAAATTTGGGGAAAGTATGTGTGACTGAAAAAAAGGATATGATTCTGGAAACTCTTTTGGCCTCTTCATTTCTGAAATGAAGGGCTGCTTCTTCAGTCACATGAATAGAAGGCCAGGGCCAGCTTGAACTGTCACCTCACAGGGCCACTGATACATAGAGTTAGGGAAGGATTTCTGAAGATTTTAGGGTCAAATACTTGCTGAAGCAGAGTCAGCTACATTAGGCTGCTCAGAATTACCTCCAGTTCAATTTGAATTTTGTCAAGGACAGAAACTTATAAACTTTCTGGTCAAATTATTCCCATTTTTTTACTTGCCTCCCCTTATCAGCCTCCAGGAGAGATGTTTTACAAGTTGCTTACTGCTGCATTTCTCCCATGTAAATTACATATGCAGCTGAAACAAGAGAGCTGGGACCTCTCTTCAAGGTGCAGAAACTATTCCCAGTGTTCTGCTGTACTGATGTAGCTAGGAGACACATATCTAAATTCAGGAAACTTTTCAGCTGGATCTTGCTTTCTGTCCCAGTCTCCATTTAAAATCAAGCAAACAAACAAGCAAATAAAAGACAAACTTCACAAAATCACAAACCCCCATTGTTCTGAAAATATATGCTGCACATTTTCTCACTGGGACATGTTGCTTTCTGTGCATGCTGACATATAAAGGGAATAACCACAACAACCATTGCAAGTCCCATGATCCTTTTTTTCTGAAGATTTGTTGTTCCAAAAACATTAGAGATAGGCAGATGTTTTACTAGAAGGCCAAACAAAATACCATAGAAAATGATTAATTAAATAATGATGAATACAGGTCAAGAACTGTAACTCATTAATAATGATTACAGCAAATTCTAACTAAAAACATTTTACAAACAATCACTTAAAACAAATCTGTAGCACAGGAGGCAATTCAAAGAAACTGAAACTATGACAATGTATTTAAACAGCTGGAGAAAACACAAGTGGTGCCAAAGATTGTTCTGTTAACTGCATGCTGTCATTGGAATAAAAATGACTATAAAGGGATGAGAAACACACAGGTTAGATGCATGGTATTAAACTGGGTGTTGGGGAATTAATTCTGTTTTCATTTTACTGGTGGTGTTTGCCCACTGCAAGTAATTTTAATGCAGGCATAAACATAGGGCAGAGTAAAAAAGTCTAGAAAATCTGGGTAATTTAAAAATACTCAAGGTAAAGAGGCCTCTGAAATTCAACCCAGAGAACTTCAGGTAAAGCCAAATGAGTTTCTGAACCATTAGTTACCAACTTCAAGTATTTGTGAAGGACAGATAAAAATCTCTAAGGACAAGAAAAAGTCAAATGCAGTACCTACTATTAAGTACAACAGTATGGACTGGGGAAGTACAGATACATCAGGCTAACTTTAATAAATAAAAGATGCTAAAACATGTGATTGCATAGTCAATTCATTCGCACCTAGAGGAGAGCGAATGAGACAAAATAATTCCAACATTGATTTGTCAAGAGCATATCCCATCCGACTAATCTTTGAGGAGGTAACTAGCAAGCAAATAAAGGACAGCAGAAGTTTTATATATGGACTAAATTAAGACTTTTACATGGTGTTGGGCCTGATGTGCTTTTTAGTAAGTAGACTATAGTAAAGAAGATATCACCATATTGAGCACAGCTTGTTGTTCCATAACACAAAGACAAAATAAAATAATAATAATAGTAATAAATGAATATTAGCCATTTTCCAGCTTACTTTAGGGAACCCTACACATCTTTGCAGAGCTTGCTTTATTCATCATTTTCATTAGTGGCTTGGATTAAACAATCCTAGAATTCATGGGTGGTGCTGAGCCAGGATGAATGACAGTGAAAGATCAATTATAAAAATTTGTAATATACTGAACCAATGGTCTGAAATTAAAGATGTAAACCAAAAGAAAAAAGCATTAAATATTTTGATGAGGAAGTGGGAAGTGCAAAAATTAAGAGATTAAGTAGCAGGATGCAATACCACAGGAAAGGGATTATGAGTTACTGCTGATGTCAAACTCAACCTAAGTGCTTTGATGTTGCTGGGAGAAGAGGGCAAGTCACGTTTTGCAATATACTGGCAGAAGGTCATGTGTGAGACATTGGAAGGAACTACTGTTTCCTGTGCATCATCTGGTAGATCTCAGCTAGATAAACACTTTTTATTTAAGGCAATATTTCCTGGAAATTTATGAGAAGGATTGAAGTGATATTAGAGGAGACAAATGAGAAGATGGTCTGCAAGACATTAACATTGTGCAAAAGTTGAAGCAACTGTTGTTTTCTTAGATTGACAAAGTGCATCTGAAGAAGTGAACCTAGGAGAAGTGTTCCACAATATCAATTTTAGCTAAGAATATTTGTTCTCTACCCATTGGCTTTATTTGACACAAAGAAGGTTTTGCTTCTTTGAAGAATTGTTTCTGAGAAACAATTCAAACTATAAGAGGTAGAGGGAAACACAGAGCATCTTAGCAGCCTGAGTTGCCTTAGTGGAAGATACTAAGTGACTGTTGTCTGTGATGGTCCAGGCCATAGCCCAGGGAACATGGAATCCAAGAAGTCAGTCATTTATTCCCCAAGCTTTGCTATGGACATTCTATTTTTGAAAAGGAACAACTGAACAAATTGCTTTTCACACTGTAGCTGACTCCCCTCTGAGTAGCCTAGTGAAACCTCACTACATTTCTGCTGCCACAAACCAATGCTTGAGAGTTAAGAGAGCTTCCTGGGAATATGGTAAGCAGCCACAGGCAGTGAGCACATTGAACAGAGCAAGATCTGGCATCAATCACATTAATTGTTTGCATGGCCTCTCCCTTCCATGCCCATCCTACTGATCTTTTTGTCACCAGATAAATGCTACCGGATTAGTAAATAAAAATTATAAAATAGATAGCATTTTGATATTTTTATTCAGCTTGTATTTTGTAATCTATTGTATTGATACATCTCAAAGGCCAAATCAGAAGAAGCAGGAGTCATTCTGAATGCTATATAGCATGGTGCGGTATGGTATAGGGAAGGTGTGCTCCCCACAGTGCTGAGAGTGGAGATTTTACTGAGCAATTTAGCTACAGCTGCAGCTTTTCCAGCTGAATGCTGAATGATAGAAGAAGCCTGCGTGTTCAGAAAATGTGGCAGTTTTTCAATACTAAGTGATTGCATGGCAAGATGCGCATTCCACCCACAACATGCTTTTCTCTTTGCACTTGTATGGTGCACTTCTTCAGTTAATTGCACACCTGCTTATACCATACAGGAGACAAAATACAAAATACATTTCGATTGTTTTTAACTTAATAAGTTGTTTTATTGAAATTGCCCACAATATTTTCTTTGATTTTTCAAGATTTTGGAAGGTGTATCTATTTACATGAGGGAAATATTTGAAGATTTGTTTCCCTGTGTTTCACATATCAAATGTGAAGGTATTAAGAAGGCAAGAGAAAAGAGCATGCTAGAATGATGTATCTCAGAAAAAATGAAAATGAACAATGCTCTCCAGTTACAGTTCCATCTCCTTTTGTATAGACAGTTATGATATTAAGAATCATTCATCACTCATCATGTTTCTCCAGCATTAAAATGAAGATGTCTGTAATAATTTTTGCCATTTCCTCCTGGAGTAAAGATACATGCTAATAATGCTACCAATGGAAAAATAACCCATTTAGCTGAGTGCTGTTTAAGAGATTGTATTCGAAACTTCTTCTATTTCACACAAATTAAACCAGTAATGATCCTTGATGGCTGATCAAGTATCTGCTGTATTCTGCCATTTGTAGGTAAAGTGCAGCCTGGCTTTGAACTATTTTGTCAGTGATTTTCACTTTCTATACCTTGAACTGATAAAAATGGTTGATAAATACTGATCTACTTCACACTGAGTCTGAATTTCTAAAAATATTAAATTAAGGAACAATGTCTTAGCTCAGCAGAGGCCACACATCCTGAAGATAAGATACACTAGCCAAGGTAATTATACCTAGCAGTCCACAACAGGCTTATTGGTGTTATTGGCTTTGATAAAACCAGTTCCAGATTTTAGTATAAGAACAGAGAGTTTCTGCTGCTATGCTTATTTTTCCAGCTCTGATACCAGGCATGCTGTGGTTCAGTGCACCTTGGTAAGACCCCAGAGAGCAGAAGGAGAATAAATGCAAAGGGTTCTTTGTTTTGTCTCAGTGATTAGAGAACTGCAATAAAGTTTGATTTTAAAAGATGAACCTAGCAGAATCCAAAGCAACCAGCACAACAGACCTGTGAAAGACCAAAATTGTGCTATGACATCTCACCCTTAAGGGGAAGTACTGTGGTTCAAATCTGTCCCTGGGAGCAAAAAATTGGCAGCACCTCCTACTCTGTATCATGATTTGCATTTTTTCCAAGTTCCTCTGTGTCATGCTACTTTGAGCCATCAGCACACACTGGACTCCCAGCACACACAGGATTTGAGGTCAGTGCAAGACTGCAGTCTGCAGTGGGATTCCCACCAGTGGGGTCTTCTCCAGCACCTCAACACTTATGATGTTTCTTAAGTCTGGAGGATGACCTGTCTTGTTCATCGGCTTGTGGACTGTCGTACTGAGACTGACGAGCAAAAGTTTTGAGCAACTTAAGGGATTTAAACCAGCTACATTTTTAGTGACATTATAGGTCTAAAGGTTCCCTCCTTTAATGGAAGAGCATTGAAAAAAATCAGGTTTTTTGAGAAGCAAATAAGTGTGACATGGTATTTGTGTCTTTGTTTTCTATGTCAGTTGTGGGCTCATGCACTGTTTGGAACTAATTTAAGGAAATAATTCACAGCCATTGTAATGGCTGACTGTACTATAGTGAGGGGTGTCACCTCTGCTGTTCTCCTCATTGTCTGTGGGAAACTGGAGTGATTGTATTGAGAATAAAAATGTCTCCATGCTGACTTTGTTTGGCCTTTTGTGTTTCTTTTATATTCCACAACAGCTGAAATGTTAAGATCTATTTCAGGATATTAAATGAAACGAATAATACAATTTCATCACCCAGTCACCTTTGAGCATACCACATTACCTAATAACCAAGAAGATGGGATTAGAGCAGTGGATTTATGTAACTGCAATAAGGCATAATAATATCTGAGGAAACAAGGGAAGGGGGAAATGAATTCAGATATAATATATTAATAGGGACTAGGGATTCATAAAGTTGAACCAGATCACTATGAAGAGACTCAAACCTCAGTGATACAGTTGAAACCTATTTCATTAACTTCTGGCTGAAATTCACATATCTTCCAGAAAGGTGAGGGTTGAAAGATTTCAGTGCTTGTATCAGAAGAGCTGAGAATGAGATAATTTGGGGCAGATGGGAAAGTGTTGCTTTTATATTACTCAGCCTCTGTGATGTGTCTCTGTTTTCCTTCATACATGTGCAACAGATTCAAGTACCTGTGGTGTGGGGGGTCTGCAAAATGAATCCCTCAGGCTCTGGGATGTTCTCCTCCTACAAGGTTTCCATACATGATTGTTCACCTTCCACTGATGCCAGGTAAGTGATGAAATACTGCCAGGGATGGTCTCTGCCAGTGCAAGGGTCAATGGGGCTTATGGCCATTTATTTAGACATACCACTGAAATGATCCTGGCAGAATTTTTGGGGGAAAAAAAGGAAGAAATTGTTATTTCTCCCATTTGTGAATCAGATGAAACTAAATGGTAGCATAAAGTCCCACCAATATCCAGATATTCATGCTGAAGACTGTTGGGGTGGGAAGAGAGTTGAGAAAAATCCAAAGCACATGGGGAAAGTTGTTCGAGCACTTGTGGAAATGCTATGGGAAGTCCATGCCAACAACTGTCACTTTTTTATATCTTTGTCAGCAACACGGACAGTGGGACTGAGTGTGCCTTCAGCAAGTTTGATGTGTAGTGCGGTTGACACACTGGAGGGAATGGATGATATCCGGAGGGACCTTGACAGGCTTGAGAGCTGGATCTGTGCAAACCTCATGGAGTTCAACAAGACCAAGTGCAGGATCCTGCAGCAGGGTCAGGGCAATCCCAAGCACAAGCTGGGGAGACAATGGATCAAGACTAGTCCTGAAGAGAACTTAGGGCTGTTTGTGGATGAAAAGCTCGGTATGACCTGGCAATGTGCACTTACATCCCAGAAAGTCAATTGTATCCTGGGCTGCACCCAGAGCAGTGTTGGCAGCAGGGGAGGGAGAGAGAGGATTCTGCCCCTCTGTTCTGCTGACCCCACCTGGAACCCTGCATCCAGCTCTGGGGTTCCTAATATAACTAATACACAGACCTGTTGGAACTAGTTCAGTGGAGGCTACTAAGCTTTATCAGAGGGCTGGAGCACCTCTTCTATGAAGACAGGCTGAGAGAGTTGTGACTGCTCCACCTGGAGAAGAGAAGGCTCTGGGGACATCTTAGAGTGGCCTTCCAGTATGTAAGGACGACTTGCAAGAAGGTAAGGGGACTTCTCACATGAGCATGTCACTACATGACAAGGGGAAACAGCCTTAACCTGAAGGAAGGTATGTTTGGATTAGATAGTACTTTTGGTATGCTTGGATTAGGAAGTAATTCTGTACTGTGAGGGTGGTGAGGCACTGGAATAGATTGCCCAGAGAAGCTGGAGACTTCCCATCACTGGAAATGCTCAAGACCAGTCTGGACGGGAGGTCTGAGACACCTGATCTAATGGGAGGTGTCCCTGTCTATGGCAGGGGGGTTGAAACTACATTATCTTTAAGGTGCCATCCAATCCAAAACCATCCTATGATTCTGTGACTCCTTTCCCCACATTCACCTGACGCTGCGGTCCATACCTGCCCTCAAAGCCCCTGTGAGCCCTTGACTACAGCAAGTGCTCCACTTGGAGCTGCTTGCAGTAAAACTAGGTAGAGGAAGAGTTTTTAAAGATATCACTCTATTTCAGAGCTATATATAGTGCACCAGCTTGAGTGCAAAAGCAGACTGGAAGAGAAGGAAAACAGAAAGGAAGTGGAGGGAAAGCTACTTGAAAATCGTTAGTGAGTGTTAATTCTTTTGGTGCAAAAATTTGTGTAAGGGTGCAATCTATATGTTTACATATACAGGTATAATTGTACACATACATCCCTTTTCCTAATGTAACTTAAATTTTCAAAAATCAGAATTGAACTCTTAATATTTTCTGCCTAAAATAGCCAGTGGAATTTCAGCCAGTATTTCTTGGTCTGAGAGAAAGAAAAAAACCTGAATTTTTCTGAAGGCACTATTCTAATTCTTTATCTGTTTTAGCAAAAATTCCCTTTATTTGGATATAAAAAATGGGCATGTCTTCTATCTGAAGATAATCTTGCTTCGAGATATATTAGCTGTGAATGGAAATTTCTACATACACTTTTCTGTAAAACACAACACTATATAAGAGATATGTAAGTTATTTAAGTTTCTTTTGTGTAGCTGTATAAAATAATTTACTAAATGTCTGAAATTGGAAGGAAATTTTGAGTACTTTAGCCAGTGATTCTTTTCATTTATTCACTTCACGAGGCCTAAGTTTTTTTATTAATAGCAAGGACTAAAATGCTTTGAGATTTACTGCAGTCTTACAGTGTTTAAATAAATTTTAAAGTCATAGTTATTGTCCATCAAATAGTGAAGAACTATTTTCTTCTATAAGACTTAATGTATGTGAATATAACATATACATAAGTAACATATTGTATGTGTCAATATATATGGCATTTGACCAGCAAGTTTCTTGTAACTTCACCTTCCTTTTCAGAAAATGTAGTAAATGAATTTGCTTCCATTACCTTAATTTGTACCATTCATCTTTAAATATATTTGAATCCGGAAAATGGCAGACAATAAGAAATGTATGCCAATTGGCATCAGTAGAAGAATTTACTCTTGAGTAATGAGACAGAACAGATGATCAAGATGCCTCTGTGTACACAAGTTGTGTCTTATGTATGTGCATGTACGTATGTACACGGACACAGATATACACAAAATTAAAGATATACACAAAGTTAAGGTATGTAGAGGTAAATACCTTTTGTATAAAAAAATCTGTAGATGCATAGAGGGAACATCAATGATGAGGAAAAAATAAGCCAGATGCTTGAAATTCAGGTGAAAAGATAATACATTATTTTCACAGTTACCCCATTAGATTTTGCTGTAAGGTCAGTTCCTCCTCTCTTCTGCCAAACTCTGATGATCTTTGTTTGAGTTCTATTACATTTCATTTTGTAATACCAGATGCAAGAAAGTACTGGTTCTCCTCTCTTTCCAGGAAGGCTGATTCTTTTAGACTAATATCTTCTTGAGAAATATCATGGGGAAACCAAGAGGAAACACTACACCTATTATGAGGAAGATATAACTACCTGGTTGTTTTGAAATAAAAACCATTCTTTTGAAAAAAGTATCTGTCAAATAAAGTTGATGAATACCCTGTGAGTGGGAAACCTTGACAAAAAGGAATACATTCCATTTAGAAAATACACTGATTTAGTTAGAAAACAAACAAACCCTGGATCAACAGATTGCACCCTGAATCAATCTTGGCACACTACTTAAAAAATTATCCATTATTTCAGAAAACATATAACATTACTTCCTCCAGCTTCTAAGTCCCACAACCCATCATGGAGGGGAAAGCTGCTTTTCTGGACATTCAATTCTCTAAGCAGCCCTCATGTTTGTCAATAAAGTCTTATGCTGCTTCTAGGGAGGTGTTGACCTAAAGACAGACAAACTCCTATGTATCTGGAGTAAACCTACATATCTGACTCCTACTAAGACTTCAGGCAGATGTGATTCTCTATGTGCTATATTCTGGTAGTTCCTGTATAAAAACTTTCTGGGAGATATATCTGTGTTTTGGAGTCAATGAAGCGGTTTGTGTTAGCACAAGTCTTGAGAAAGGTAGGATACACGACAAAAAATACAGATGTTATCTGCACTTCTTTATTCTCAACCAAAGAAGATCAGGGCAGGACTACTGGCTTCAGAGCAAAAATAATTTATGTAACCCCCTGGATTTTGTTTCACATAAACCCTTTCTTTTTTCCTTCTTTCTTTACCTTAAATGAATATGACCAAATTAACAAAATCTGTGTGGGTGCTTACATTTCAGCCAGAATCCTCAGGCAGTACTAAATCTGGCTCTCTGCTTATGCAGGAGGCAGATGTGTTCCCCTTGTCTCTAAACTCTTGTCCTAGAAAATGCAAATGAGAACCCAAATCAGGTGTCCAGGCCCATCTGTTCCATTTGGCCTCTGACTATTGCTTTTCTAAATTAAATTTTCAGTCCCCAGTCAGAAATATTCTCTGGATGCAGCAGAGGGTCTGAAGGCAGGGAGTGGAGGGAGCAGCTGGGGCAAGGTTCACAATGAAGACCCTCCACTTCTTGCCACACCCACAGTTCCAGTCTCTGTACTGAGACTGTATAGAGGAAATGTGGGCAGAGGAGCACTCCTACCAAATCATAGACCTTATTCAACAGCAGAAGCAAAAAATAAACTATGCAGAAGGCTGTTTTGAGTTTAGGACCTGACAAGTTTAACCACTGAACTGTGATTCCCTGAGTCATGGTGCCTTCAGCTTAGGTCATCATCTCTATACTGGTGACTAGATCCAGAGTCCTCACTTGTCATATTTTCTCCCTATAATGCTGTAGCAAAAAGCTCAGGTAAAGTTACACTTTTTAGTGCAGGACCTTCTGAACTTGTTAACTTGTCGTTTTAATCATTCTGACAATCAGTGTGTGGGAGAACTGCTGTCATGACCTCTATTCTGCCCGTGTTGTATGAATTAACCTACTTACTCAATCACCAAAACACATGTAAATCATTAAGGCTTGACTATTACATTACAAGAAATATGATATGTCAGTTAGGACAATTTCTTTCTTTTACTTTTAAATTTTTTTTCCTTTTTCTACTCTGCTCTTGTGGTAACTCACTGGAGTACTGCGTCCAGCTCTAAATCCCCCAACATAAGGTTGTGGACCTGCTGAAGTGAGTCCAGATAAGGCTCACAAAGATGAACAGAGGACTGGAGCAATTCTTCTGTAAAGGCAGACTGAGACAGTTTGGATTGGAAAAAGCCTGGAAAAGAGAAGGCTCTGAGGTGACCTTAGAGCAGCTTTCCAGTACATAAAGGGAGATGCAAGAAAGTTGGAGAGGGACTTTTGACAAGGGTATGTAGTGATAGAACAAGGGGGAATGGCCTTAAACTGAAAGAGGGTAGGTTTAGAATTAGAAGAAATCTTATCTAAGTAAGAAATTAACTAAGATGAAATTCTTTACTGTGAGGGCGCTGAGGCCCTAGAAGAGGTTGCCTAGAGAATGTGGGCAAATTGTGGATGGCCCATGCCTGGAGTGGTTCAATGCCAGATTGGATGGGCCTCTGAGCAGCCTGAGCCAGTGGGACATGTTCCTGCCCATGACGGCAGAAAGCAGAACTGGATGGTCTTTTAGGTCCCTTTCAATCCAAACCATTCTGTGGTTCTTTGATTCNCATTAAAGAATTTGTACAAGTTTAGTCTTACATATGCACAGACTTCCAGATGCACATCCTGAGTGAACACAGCCTTGCTATAACTGTGAAGAGTACTGAGAAGGCATTGGTATCTCCTGTAATCTTCCTAAGGTGTCTTGCATATTTTGTAGCTTTTAACCTTTTAGCTCTTTTTTTGAACCTTTCAGCTCTTTTCCAGACATATTTTTATCACCTTGTCATTCAGACTTGATGGGGATGATCTTAGCAGTAGCTAGAAAAAACAGATGAGTATCTCACATCTGTGGGGTGAATTGTATTCACAGACCTGTTGTTTTCCCTTTCTATTCTGAAATAAAATAGACATCTGTTTTCAATGTTGCTTATACCTGTTACAAAACACAAACAAATAACAGATTGAAATGAAATAACACAGGACATTTTCAGTGCACAGTTACCACATTTTTATAGTCTACTGTAAATTAATTTTTTGTGGATATATTTGTGATAGAAGCTCTGTCCAAATTGCTGCAATGGGGCAAAATATTGCATATTTTGTAAAGTCTTGAGGTGAAATCTGTATCAGACAAGAAAGGTGGAGAAAGCTATAGAATTAAAAAACCTTTCAAAAACCTGAAAACCCAAAGTTCTCTTTCATGACTCAGAATAGAAAGACTAAGAAGGGCTACAGCTAAAAGAGGTATTTTAGGTAAATATGTCTAAGTCAACAGAGAAAGAGATTAGTGTCACTCAATTGTATATTGCAGCAACATGGAACATGCAAACAGTTCTAGGTATTATGTGATTAATCACACACTAAAAGTTTTATTGACTTATAACACTAATAAAACACTGTGCAATATGGAATCTTCCTTGTTTTAATAGTATGTTTAAATTGTTCTGCTGCACTGTTATTTGAGAAGCTGTGGTAAGCAAGAGAATATTCAGAAAAGTTTATTGACATTTGGGGATAACACACTTGTTCAGCTAATGTGGCATCTTAGAAAACTGAAATTCAGCTAATGAAGACTTTAGAGTAAATGTGTTTAAATCAAATACAAAATAAAATCTATATCTGAGACTTAAACATTAATATTATTTTCAGAATTGTGTTTACGTTTTCTGTTAGAGAAATTCCTTTCTTTGTTAAGTTGAAAATCTTATGTAAATGGCTATATACACTTTTACACATTAGATTTGAATAATCCTAGTTGAATGTGTCACCGTGCTATAATAAGACATCTGAAAGTAGGCTTGTGATGTTACACAAAGTTTGGGGGACACTTCTGTAAATAAAGGCAATATGTTTATATGAAGATTTTTGCCAATGACAATAAGCTTTTAATAAAAACATGGCAAAGAAATTAGATTGTGAAAGGCTTTCTTCTTTAGCAAGCACACAGTGTAGTGACTTCCCCTTTGTGGTCTGATTTACTGCAGCAGTTCAGGATGTGCCTTACAATGAACACAACAATCCCACCAAAGCCAGAGTAAACTAGACATGAGCTGAAAAGTAGGCAGTCTTAAATCCGGAGTCAGAAAGGCTTCAGCTGCTGAACAGTTACTTTGGAAAGCTGTGGCCATTTAAGGTGCAAGTCTCTGGGCACTTAGAAGCCATTTTCAAATAAATTCTTCCTGGCTATATTATAAGTTGTTTTGTTATTCCTTTTAAATAATTTGCACTATTAGAAAATAACTCAGTTATTCAAACAGAGGTCAGAAAGAAATACTTTTGCTGATGTGAGTGTTCAGTAGCCAACTATTTTCTTATTTTTTCAAAAATGTAGCAAAAACTGTTCAAAATATTGCTTTAAATGTCTGCCTTCAAAGTACTGAATTCTTGAAACAAACTTGCCAATAGCTGTCTCATACTATAAATCATGAGTGCTGCCCTGGAAGGGTAAAGGAAACATGGTCATTAGAGTATGGGACTAATGTCAGAGGCCAACTCCATTAATGGCCAGCCAGGCACTAGTGTAGTTGTGTAAAAAGGGTAAATGCAAAGTAAATGCAACAAGGAATGGTTTGTAAAAGACCTGTTGCTCCTATAGATTTTAATCCACAGCAGAGATCTTTGTTGAACAGTGTGTGAATTTTTGCAGGATCACAAAAAATCCTTATTCTTTACCAATCTTTCTGTTCCTCCTTTCACCTCCTCCTCCTTTCAGTTTCATTGCTGTGTAGGCTTTAGGTGAGTGATCTTTGGGGGAAATGAGATACCAGACTGGAAACAAAAGGCCCACAGCAATCTGATGTACTCTTGACCTTCTGTTAAGGTTGTTTAAATTGGTGCCATAAATAAGTGAAATGTTCACGGTAACACTTTTCATCCAAAAAAAGGGTTTGAAATGGATCTGTGGAGAAGTAAATTGTTCTCTCTCTAGCCATTTACTTCCCTTCTTTCTTGTTCACTTGTATCTTGTTTTATTCCTGGCTTTTTTTTTTTTTCTTTTTTTTTTTNGAAGTGAGTCCAGATAAGGCTCACAAAGATGAACAGAGGACTGGAGCAATTCTTCTGTAAAGGCAGACTGAGACAGTTTGGATTGGAAAAAGCCTGGAAAAGAGAAGGCTCTGAGGTGACCTTAGAGCAGCTTTCCAGTACATAAAGGGAGATGCAAGAAAGTTGGAGAGGGACTTTTGACAAGGGTATGTAGTGATAGAACAAGGGGGAATGGCCTTAAACTGAAAGAGGGTAGGTTTAGAATTAGAAGAAATCTTATCTAAGTAAGAAATTAACTAAGATGAAATTCTTTACTGTGAGGGCGCTGAGGCCCTAGAAGAGGTTGCCTAGAGAATGTGGGCAAATTGTGGATGGCCCATGCCTGGAGTGGTTCAATGCCAGATTGGATGGGCCTCTGAGCAGCCTGAGCCAGTGGGACATGTTCCTGCCCATGACGGCAGAAAGCAGAACTGGATTGTCTTTTAGGTCCCTTTCAATCCAAACCATTCTGTGGTTCTTTGATTCTGTGATTTCAGCTCAAAACCAGTTTATTTAATTTCAGCACATTTCTTTTCAAGAAGAAATAAGCTTAAATGGAAATAAATTGCCTTTAATGAAATGCAGCTGGCAAGAGCTGACAGTTCCTGGAGTGTCTCTCAGCTCTTGCTGATGTTTTCCTGACTCTGGGAACCCCCCACCCAGCTCATTCCAGTGTGCATCCGCCAGAAATTACTGTAGCCCCCTCTGCTGTTGTTGCTGCTGCTGCTGACACCGCTGTTG
>VXBI01003765.1:53631-118334 GCA_013397375.1 Toxostoma redivivum
TTTTTTTTTTTTTTGGCACTGGCACTCATTTGTTACCTAAAACTGCCCTTGGGACTGGCTGAAGGGATATGTTCTCATGTCCTTCCCACTCTTCCCCACAAGAGCTTTACCACTCATGGCTTCAGGGGTCGCTCCCACTCTGAAACTGCTGCTGACCCTTTATTGTTAGTTTGGAGTAGTGTGTTTAACAGAGTCTGCATCACAAGTATAAATTTAAATGTTTATTCTCCTGAAAGAAGACATGTAAGGCCCATTTTCTTTCTCTGCCTTCCTTGACACCAAAAGAAATCTAATTTTACCAATAAGGGATAAAATTTTGTCATGGAAGTCCTGCCAACTATTCATACAATCTCCATCGTAAAGACTGATAATGATCATAAAGTCAAAAATCTCCAATGGATATTTAAAATCTATCTAGTGCCACAATGTTCTAAATACAGGTGTTTTGAACCATCCCAGTCAAATCTGAGATTCTCCAATTGTGCTTATTGTCAGACTCTATTGTCTGTAACACATTATTGGAAAATTTTTGTAATTTACTCACTTTAGGAAGTACTCAGTATTTCAAAGGTAGTTTGTCCTACTGGTAGAAAGAAATACACAATTAGATATATGAATAGCAGCTCAAAGGACAGTAACATTTGTTTCCTTTTTCACAGGTAAGAATATAACCTAAGAGGAGAATATCTGATACAAATCTGGTTAGCTGTAGAAGTTCTTGCAATTTTCTCATGACTGAGGAGGAAATGCAGTTTTTAATGGTGGCCACTAGTTATCAGGATCCTACACATGTATATTTCCAAATACAGTCATCTATTCCTATCTATTATGAGACTTGAAATGGTGGCTGTGGATGGATGCAGTTATGTGTACAGAGGGATACGCATTCCATAATTTTTCTCATGGGCAATTTTTTAGTTCTGCCAGTTCTTCTTGTTTTACTGTGAATTACATAATGTTTTGCTTCTTGGTGCTTAGAGATCTGGGAAATTATGGCAATAACAGGGTCTCTGCTTCACAAATTCTTATGAGACCCAGCCAAGGTGTACAGAAAGACCCAATCTTTATTTTTAAAATCTCACATATTTTAAACAGATCTCTTAATATTTAGAGAACTTTGGATCTTCCTCATTATTAATTTGAGTTGCTGGACTTCTTCATTTTATTAATTTGGATGTCTGTGCTCCTTCATTTTATTTTCTAGCTTGGGTATTGTCTCAATTCATAATTAAAGTTAACACACAGCTGTCTTATTCTCTGATCATATCCTCTACTCAGCCCAGGTGAGGCTCATCTGGAGTGCTGTGTCCAATTCTGGGCTCCTCAGGCAAGAGAGACAGGGAGCTCCTGGAGCAGGTCCAGTCTAAGCAACAATGACGATTAAGGGACTGGAGCATATATCTTACAAGGAAAGGGAGTTGGGCCTGTTCAGTCTCAAGCAGAGATGATTGAGAGTGGACCTCATCAGTGTCTGTGAGTATCTGAAGTGAGGGTATCAGGAGGATGGACCCAGGCTCTGCTTGGTGGTGCCAAGCAATAGGACAAGAGGCAATGGACAGAAACAGATGCACAGGAAGTTCTGATTATGAGGAAGGACTTCTTCACTAGGTGAGTGTCTGAGCACTGGAATAGATTGTCCAGAGAGTTTGTGAAGTCTTTCTTACTGGACATATTCAAGAACTTAATGGACACGATGCTGTGCCATGTGCTCTGGGATGGTCCTGCTTGAGAAGAGGGCTTGGAACAGATGACCAACCGCAGTTCCTTCCGATCTGACCCATGTGTGATTCTGTGTTAAGAAGCTTTAATGGGAAATCCATAGTTGCTACTGGTGATCTTATTTTAGTTTTGGAGACAGATACTGCAACAGTTCAGCATACATGCTGTACACTTAACAGTTAAGGGATAGCCCTTGTGGGACACATAAGTCTGAGAAGCACATAGGTTATGGTGAAATGCACAATTGGCTGTTAACAAGTCAGTTAAAAAGTCCTTGATCTTGACATTTGTATCCTGAGCTGAAGGCTGGCAAATATTATTTATTTTCCATTGGAATTTCCATGACTGCAGTCAGCCAGGGAAACACAACTTAACTGAATCCATTTAATTAAATGCAGATTCACAGCAAACTTTTTGTCCTTCTTAAACTCCCCAGCTTGTCTCTGCCTATAGGCTAAGTGCAGGCGAGGTGATGTACTGCCCAAGAAATGTATAACTGTGGGAGTCTCCAGGCTGGGATTTCAGAGAGCTGTGCTGTGTGAAGCCGGTGGGTAGGTACCATCTGCATGTACACATGGTTGGCATCCTGGGCAGAGAGTCTGGCCAGCCAGCAGTACTCCAAGCATTTCCTGTAGGACTCATCAAAATGCACATGACTTTAGGTAGTCTGTAGAATCTGGTCCTGCAGATGCAGGAAAAACAATTTAGGACAATCTTTGTTCATAGTTAAGAGAACTGGGATACCCCTTCTGTGTAGTCCAAGATAATCAACAATATTGGTCCCACATGCTCAGGTGTGACTGGTGCTCAGATCAAGTACAAGAATTCACAGCCCAATCCAGGACCTTCAAGCAGAGACTCCATCATTCAGACACTGACAGTTCAAGAGCTATAATTCCTTATGAGAGCATCTTCCTATGCAAAATATCCCAATAAATCAAATAGGGATTTATTTGTTTCTTTGTTTCTTTGTTTTCTTGCTTCTTAAGAAACACTCTCTCCGTATGCAAGAGGTTTGTATTGGCTAGAGGGTCCTATTCCTCCCTATACTTTATCACTTGGGATACATAATCTCTACACAGGTTTAACAAAAAACACAATGCCTTGTGTGTAAAGAGGCAAATCTTCCTGAAGTCTGTGCACTAATATTTTATATCTCAGTTATAATGACCCCAAATAATGTGTCATATGTTATATGCCTATTACAAAATGTGCCTATTATAAAAGCATATTTTTCAACACCTCTCTATTGAGGGTGTCATCAAATGTAATTTGTGGGGGCTTTTTCTCCCCTACATTTGTACTGTAATAAGTGAATTGTTACAACATGAAAAGTTGAAAAAATTTATGCAGTCAGCAAGAATTTATTTTTTCAAGACCTGTTAAACTGTTCAACTCAGTGCTTCTGAAGCTTTGTAGATTACCTGCGTCTCATAAAGTCTTCTAGACAACACTTCAAAGATCAAATAAGTTCTGAGACAATCTTCTTGCTCTGTCCGATCTCCCCCTCTTTCCTCTTCTCATTGAAGGACCCTGACTTCAATGAGTTTTCTGTCTGGAAGTACTTGAATTACTTAGGCAATATGCCTGAGTGGTTTACCCTCATGATAATGTGTTTTCATGTAGAGAGTGAAATAAATGGGCTTGAGGAGCATGTTATACATTAAATATATGAAGGTCAAAGCCATCATCCTCTGTGCTGCAGAGTGCTCCCTGATTGTAGTGAGTCTGTATTAAAAACACATTAAAGAAGTAGCTATGTGGTGAACACTACAGAACATTTAAACTTTTCTAGTGATTTGTTTTATTGATTTTTATTGGCAGAAATACAAGAAAACAAAATTGTATTGGTTTCGAACTTGGTTTCACAGACTTTACCCACTGTTGGTTATTTAAGAGTTTCTCAAACCTAAATAAAATTAGAGTGTGAATTATGTCATGCTGTCAAAAAGAGGGCATATTTCTCTATTTTGAAAATGTCCCTAAGAACCTGCCATGTCTTACAGATCTTTTAGTGGGACTTCAGCTAACAGAAAAGAATTATGCTGTATGAAGTAGTTACACCCACACTTTTACATAGGGGATAAAAGTTATGAAATTAAGTATGAATACCTATGTCAACCAAAGAAGGTTCTTAATTGTCAGCCATTTTGTCAGCCATTCTAAACACCTTCAACTTCAAATCTAAGAGACTTCCTAGCTTAAATGTCCCCAGATTGCTTTCAAAGAGGTGCTTAAATGTAGACAGGAATGCTTTAAAAGCAGCAGCCACCTCTGCAAACTTGATCCATTTTGAACAGGGTGAAAGAGAGCACAGTGAATTTTGCCCTCTGAGGATCAGTGGATGAAAAAGCCTCAGCTTGGTACCTCAGCCTCGCGATTTTGCATTTCTTGAGATGTTCTTGATAATATGCTGCCTTTCCAAACCATATTTGCAGCTAGGGACACTGTTTCAGATAGGGTTGGCCATGCGTCACTGAAGTGACAGGTCCAGGTTATTTATTTTTTATACAAGTAATCCTGAAGCACTAAGCAGACAGGGATAAAAATGCTAGATGCTGTGACTGATCAGAAAGACTGGATTGGAATAGACTTTCTGTAGCAGCTGGGTCCTAAATATCTCCAACTTCTTCTACTCTGTCCATCTGAAAGATATGGATAATTTCTGATAAAGTTAAATTAGGGTTGTCCCAACTTTATCCTTGCATTTTTCTATCCACAGATTTCAGATACTAGTGTGTCTGCAAATTATTGCTATCATTTTTAAAACATGTGAACAGCTAAAGCATTTCCAAACTGGCATGCAATCTGTTCTGGCTGATGTGGTGTAAACGGTGTTGTGAAAAGGACAATGTTTTTATTTTTAAAAATTATGTTTCAGCAAATATTTCTTGGAAAGACCCAGACCCATATACCCAAGGGAAAAAAACATTAATTCCAGTACAGGATGACATGCCAGACCCTTTAAATCTCTTTTCTCTCTGGGATTTCTGATATCTCCTCAAAATAATTTTAAAGTTCTGTGAAGCTGTTCAGTCTAGGACTGGTTTTTCTTTGCTGTCTATAGGGGGCAATGGCATGCTTTTGACAATGCTATCACTTGTAATCAAGCTTTCAATACAAATAGTCTTGCAACTATTCAATTCAGTGGAATGGGACCGAAATACAATACGTGACAGCAGCCTTTTTTTTTTTTTTAACTACTTGGCTCTTTTCTTAAAAGCAAGGGCACATCCTTGGCTGCCCTCCCATAATTCTGCACTACACAATAGCAATGGTGCAAAAACGTGTCATAAAAAGACAACTTATGCAGTCATCTTTCCTGGCAGCAGACAGGAAAGATTTGTGATTGGTTTGTGTTTCAGCTTTCCATGCAAGGGCCATTTCTGGACGACAGAGAAATCAGATAGTATACACCAATCTCTTCTGTTGGCGTGGCTTATTGAAGAGCCTGTGGTCTCCAGAGACTGGAAGGATTGAAGAGCATAGAGACATTTTGTCCTTCAAGATGCCTGAGAGGGGAGCTTTGAAGAGCCCAAACAAATTTCACTATCCAGACTCTGGGTTGTCTTATAATGCACAGAGTTTTCTTGCCCAGAAGCAAGTCACTGTCCTTTCACATTTATATTTTCAAGTGGGTAAGATGGGCATAAAATGGAGAAGAGCTTAAATAGAGCATGTAGCATCAGCCATGTAGAGTTTGAGTTAAGACAAATTACAGGTAAAATATCTAGTGAATAACGGCAAAAACATTTCGACAGAAGTCAATGCAGTGGAAATGACTATGGGTTAAGATACGTCCCAGCTCTTTCTAGAATGCTGACCACAGCAGGATAGACCTCTCTGGTGACAGCCTAAATTCCAAGAGGACCAAAATTAGTCAAGAGTTAGTCAAGAGTTAGTCAAGAGTCACAGGGGATTACCCAATGCAATGAATCTTGAAATGTTGGCATGGTTTGGAGTGATTGCAGATTCCTGTCTAATTTCTGCCAGGCTGACATGAGACAGTGTGAGCCTCCAAAGTGTAGTTTCTGAAAAGTTTTATTAGCAAATGCACAGATTTTTTGTAGTATGGTGTTTCCTGTGTGCTCTTTAGAGAATATGTAGACTTAAAAATAAAAATTACTTATTCTACTTCAAAGATTTTGAAAGAATATTACATAACAGACCATCAGAAGAGAATTTGTGTTTCTGTTTTCAGGGAACAGTAATAAAATACTTCCATAGCAGAGCCTTTCCTCAGTTTTAATTTGATGTCAGTATTTCAGAAATGGTTTATCCAGTGGTTATGTCCCAATGACAATGCTGCTGTCCCACAGAAAGCATGGGAAAAATACTGGCAGTTTCACAAGTATTTCAACATAATTCTTCCTCTTCACAGAAGAAGAATGTGAGCAATTAAATAGGTGTCTGCACCTTCCCTATGGGACATGCACCAGGGACATAATTTGAAAGTCAATGTGGTGAAGATGCTCTGATGGATGAAAATAGGGTTCCTGCCAAATGTGTAGATTTGCCCCATTGACTGACAGCCACAGCCTAAGAGTGAACTTGCAGAAAGGAGCCTTTTGAAACAGGCCTGTGCTACGATTCTGTGTCTTTGAATGCAACATTGCTGACTCCCTTGTGAGAGAAAATTGCTGAGACTATAATTTGCATGTTCAGCACCGACAAAGAATTGGCAGAAAAATGCAGCACGAGCCTTCATCTGTGCTATTATGTGAGCTGTATGTGTTTAGCCCATGCATTTACATATTAAATTTCTCACAAGAGTCACAAATACAATGAAAGTTAAAATAATAAAGTCTGATTATTCATGGTTCATCCTAACTGAATTGGAGCAAGAATATGCAGTTACTTCTTAAACTATACCTTTTGAGCTTAGCTTTATGAGTCTGAAGCTGCCACTTAGACCTTCATTGAAAAAATATACCTAAATAATGACATTATCAGCAGCAAGGCAAACAAAACTCAAAGAAATGTGACTGAGGAGTCCATCTACAGGTGAAGACTGGCTACTGTGGGCCCTGGAGCCATGGGAGTAAAAGTAGACTGAACTTCACTGAATTCCCATTCTATTCTCCTTGTGTGGGGACAAAAAAACTAATTTTCTGCCTGAGGAAACCAGGCACTGATCTTCTCACTCGTTGCTAAGTCAAAGACTTGAGACAGATCAGAGGGTTTTCTGTGTCTCCAGGCAGATGTTTTAAATTGGTGTTTGTCAGTAGCAGATGCTGAACATTAGCATTTGCACCTGTATTACAGAAAAAGCAACTCCTTACAGAGTGATGGAAATTCTAAGTGAGATTTCACTGTCATAATCGAAATATATTTAGGTGAAGATGTCTTACATTGTCTACTTGAAGGAGACAAATATTGAGGGCACTTGAAGCCATAAGTTATTGCAAGTACTGACTAGACAAAGAAAACAGTTTCTGATTTCTTTGGATCTTAGCTAATGTCTGAGTTATGGTCGCACATTTCCCTATTTCTTTTTCTTTTTGAAATTCCAAGCTTACCAGTCATTCAAATAAGTAAAAAATAAAATTTCTCTATGATGAGCCCAAGCTGTGTATTAAGAGACAGAATGTATTAAGAGACAGAAAGCAGTTACCAATGATTTATTACCAGACTGTAAGGTTGTATTGTGTGAAGTACCACAGAGAATTTGCCTTAGATTACAGATTTGTAATTAATGATCAACATGCTGGAAGAGAAAGCATATCAACAAACTTGCAACATGCAACTGGGAGGCACTGCTACCAAATAGAGGGTGGGGATAGGATGGAAATAAAAGCAGGAGGATAAAAAAAACCACCCAAACCTGGATAAATTGAAGAAATTAGTTCTATAAAAGGAGAGGCTGGAGTGCAGAAGAGTGCAAGGCAGCCTTACAGATGCAGGAGAGAGATGGAACAGCTAGGTAGTATAGCAGAAATGTATAGGTGTCAGGGTAGATGGGAAGACAAATGTGAGTCTGAAATGCTGAGCTGTTAGGAGCAAGGCAGACACCATAAAAAAGTTTTTGTAGACTTAAGACAAAACATATGAAATCATTCTTCTATTCCACACAGCCATGGACTAATTAAAATGAGGCAACAAGAGCAAAACAAAAATGTTCAGAGCTTTCAAAAAAATTTTAAATGTGAGAACTTGAAAGAAAATGAGATTTTTCGCTTCAAAAGAGATAGGGTGAATGTGGGGCCATGACAAGTCTTTAAAAATACTAAATGGTCCTGCAAAGCCTCCTGTTTTTCTCTGTCTGAAGACAGTGGCAGAGTAGCATCAACTCTTTGAAAAGATTGCATTGTCTTTGTCCAGCCATGAGCTTTTGAGATTAGATAAGAATCAGGGCTGATCCTGCTTTGGGTCAGGTGCATATACAATATGTCTTCTTGAGACCTTCTTCAGGTCTATTTTTTAACACACACAGACAGTTTGGAATATGAAGCTGTGATCTCATGGGAAGGGAGAGAAGCTATGCATTTTTCTTCTTAGCACTTGGGAGCTGGATGTACTGTTCTTTTGGATTCTTTTCACATCCCAGCCTCCCTGTTTTGATGATCTGAATTACTGTTAGGCATGAAAAAACCTATTTTTGTACCCTCACTAAAATTGATCAGACTGAAATATGGGGAAAATACAATGTAGGTCACAGAAAACTTTCAATCTTCTATAAAAGAGAATGATTTTAAATTACCAGCATATAAATTCAGAGCAATATAATGTGAATACAGATTAAGCTTCTGCTGAGAGTTCTTAGAATTGCTAGATTAAAAAACACAGATCCTAGAAAATAAAGGACTAAAAGACAAGAGGAAAAGAATTCTCGAAATTTCATAAATGGAGGAGTATTTTGCAATACAGGTTTTTATGCTATTTCAGTGTAAATAGTCACAAATTAAGAGCATGAATATAGATACAGATTTACTAAGGCAAGCTACAATGACTAGGATGTGTGCATTGATTGTAAACTCCTGTCCCATGATTCTGAGTGATACATTCTGTGTTTTACTTAGAGAGAGTAGAGTTTTACTCTGAGATGTAATTCTGTGTTTTATTTAGAGATAGTAGGTAGATGCATACCATGTCACTTTGGTTAGTACTGTCCTTCACCTGTCATTTTTCTTCCTGCCTCTCAGCAAGCTCTTTTCATGCCTAAGTCACTTAAGTATTCCCTTTAGGCACATGAGCATGGCAAGTCTTGCTAAAAGTAATGAAGAGTCGAGGTTAAAAAATGTTCCAGTTCTTCCTCTTTCCAGAGACTGCCACATCTATGGTTTGTTTCTCTTCAGGTCAGAGAATTTTCAGGAGCTTGGTATCATAAAATGACCATAGCAGAGGGATGAAACAGCTTCTTTGTGTTTCTGCTAACCTCTTTAGGGTAGTAAGGGCACCAAAAGGGAAAAGACAGCTCCCAAATCCCAGAGCCACACAGTAAAGCTAAATTTTCTTGCCATGTTAATCCTGTCCCATTCTTTTCCCCTGGAAAAGACTGGTACAATTTCAGGGTCCATTTCCCTCTTAAATGAGCTATTGATGAAGCCATGTGTGGCACATGTAAGAACACCTCCAGAATAATATCTGTATTAAGGTATAGTAATATCTGAATTAAGGTATGACAAGACAGACTTCTGTTTGCATAACACCTTAGCATTCACTTGGGGCTTTTGAAGCCTCTGCTTCCTAGAATTATCTACCCAGACCATTTTTTGTGTCTTGGACGTATTTTTGTTAAAACTGCATGACAATTTAAATGAGATACTTTTTCAGATTATCTACTCCACTTAGCTCAGTGAGATCAAGGAAGTGTTATGTAAAAGACGTTTTTTTGATGCAATTCCTGGTTGAAGGCAAGATTTGAACAATATACTTAGTGAAACTTTACAGACATCTTTGCTTTCCTTTCTGTGACAAGAGCTTAAGATACCCAGTCTCTCAGAGAAAACCACAAGCAAATCAATGGTATTTATATTTTCTGCCTTGTAAATATAAGAATATGTGCTTTTATCATTTCCAAATTAGTATTGGGACCCCTTTCATTATGTCTCCACTTCTATTAATATTGTTCTTCCTAGCACTAGGTTGGAAATGCCTATAGTAATTTAGGGTATATATATGTTTCCACTAGCATTAAGTTGTGGTCAGTGTTCATTATCTTTCATTGCTCTTGTCAATAGTTTCCAAATCAATGTTTCTACTGCATGCAAAATCATGAGTTTTGCGCTGGACTCACTGCACTAAAAACATGAAGGCATCAGTAAATAAACTCAGTGTACCACTGGAGTTCCAGAGTGCTGCCTCTGTACTTCAGCGTTTGGTGAGATCTTCAACCCAGAGTGGATGTATAAGGTGCATCCTAAACCACAGGAAGAAATCTCTCATGTGGGAGCAGGGAGAGCTATCAAGGTCTACAAACTGTGCTGAGCTGTACAATTCTTTGGGCTAAATGCAAACAATTTTATGCAAATGCAAATCTCTGTCAGCTGAAACTGTATCTCTTAATTAATTTCACCAGGAAGTCCTATACACTCTAGCCTTCTCATTTGATTCCTGCTGATTACCTATCCCCAAATAAAGCTCCTCGGCAGCTTCTATAGGATTCCTCATTTATCGGTATTCCAGACCTTTCCAACTTTTCCTATGAGGGTGCCAAACAAATTCAACCATCATATTAGGGCATTAGGTGACATGTCTTGTTGATAAACAATCCCAAAATGTAGCTTCAGGGTAGCTGGTAGATTTTCCTCTGTACATCTATGAGTGCTGCAAAGCTACTCTTGAATCACGGGGCAAATGTATCCCAAGGCTACAATGGAAATGTGTGATATTCGGGAAGCAGCTCATCAGCTTGTTCTCCACAGTGGTGTGGAGCAAGGCTCCCCTCCAAAACCACAGTAGGTCTGCCTTTACTTACGTGAGGAATTAACTGACCATTCCTCCCCTCAAGCACATGCCTAAACACCTAGAACTCATGAAAAGATCCCCATTCTTACAGGTTTCCTTCAGGTTTCCTTTCCCTGATTCATCATCTGTCCAGAGGGAACATGTTTTTCACCTGTATTTTTCCCTGCTTTGTGTATTAGAAGGAGATTTTGCTCCATGTGAGCTCTCATGATATCTATCCACCACAGACTGCATACAGAGGTAAGGTAAGTGCTAACTGAGGCTGCATCTGCAACTGGTGCTACATTCTCAAAGGTAGGGCATTGATTTCCATTATTTTCCTTCATTGTCAGTGCTTGGTAACAACAGGAATTAATACTGCCGTTCAAAGAGTGCCCTTGGGACTGCTGTGGGCAGACTCCAAACATCTTAGCTCTCAAAGACTCTTCATAACTTAGCCCTGGAGTGATTGCTTCCCAACCTTAATTTTTTTGTGTGACCTCCCTAAATGAGATTGCAGCTTAATTTAAAAATTTTAACGCATGCATAATGGGAGTTCTTTCATTTCTCTGTGGATCTACTTGTACATAGAAGCAGCAGACGAAGATGGAAAGGGACAAGGATAGTGTGAAGTTTGTGTTTGCAAGCAAAAGTAATGTAAAAATTGCTTCTTTTAGGGTCTAAGTACATGGATAAGGGAACATACACACTGCTATGCCACAACTAAGATTTATGTTCACTTTGGCTTTAGCTCAGCAATATATTGAGGACCAAAACCAGCAATGCTACACACAGCTCTACCCCAAAAAGTTCTGTAGTTCTGGTTTTACTTTAGTCTTTTCTAAGATCATAAAATGTATGTAATACACATTATATGATAATATAATCTATGGGCTCAATGTGCTCCTCTGGGCAGAAAAGGCCAGAACAGATAGTGACATTCCCTTTTGGAATAAACCACTGTAGGATGAAGGTGTCTGCAGACTGTCCAAAATTCTTAAACAAAGATGCAAGCAGGTGAAGTTTTATATCAGTCTCTTCTACTTTAAAAGGAAGAGAAAATAATTTTGTGTTCAATTTGTCAGCTCTTAGAGCAAAGGAAGTCAAACCATCTTCAATGGATCTTGGAAGCCAGATGGAACCCTTAATGCCCATTCCACCTGAAGCCCTGAGCTGCAGTCCTGGGGAAAGATGTGGATGCTCATGAATGGACACTCCGTCTCTTGCTCTTGCCTATCAAGCTTTGGGCAAGAAGCATCTGCACTAGACAGGACAGCACTACAGCTTCACACTTTGACACTTACCACCATCCCATAAAAGCCTTCTATTTAGAATTTATGTGAGTGAAATTCATCTTGTGTGAAACATTAGCCAAGTCCTCATTTATTTCTTTCCAAGCTTTACGTAAATCCAGATAATTTGATCCACCAAGAAGGACAGATTCATTCTGTTGTACTACACATATGTGTGCACCCTTAGTTACTTTGAAACCTCATTGGTAAGACTGAATTTTGGACTTGCGTGACATGGATCTATACAGAAATAAGAACATGCAAGGAATACTACTTTACTCTCTTATTTTACTCTTAGCTCATTGGAGCCACCTGCCTTGCATTGTCAGAGTGCTCAAACTCCTCCTGAGAGGTCTGACTCCTTGCACAGCTCTGTCAGGGCTGTAGCCCATCCACTGGACAGTGGTGAGACAAAATCACTATGTGGCTTGGATTCCAAATAAGAGGGAATCTATTTTAGACTTTTAGGTACACACATAGATTATGCTCATTAAAGCATTTTGAGGCAACCTTAGATGAAATGCCTCAGACCTCAATGCAGACTCCTCTCTCTGTCTGTTGTACTGTGTCTAAAAGTGGATTAAATTTCCTACTGAGCCAAAAGGGAAAAAATAAATGGGGGGATAACCAGAGCAATTTGGCTTTAGCACAGACACAGTCTTTGTCAGATGTAAAGATAACAAACAGGAAAGAAAATGCCTCTGTGGGAATTCAGTCGCCCAGTGTATCTGTGAAAATAATGTCATTGGCCACATGCCATTCTGACCATGTGTCACTGACTCTGGAAGGCACATGGCACCTTCTAGGCTGCCCCATAAGGTTTCTGCACAGCTGGGAGCACCTTGCAAAGCTCACCTTGAAGCCTGCTATTAGTCCAGATAGACCAGGACAATAAGAGACCTAAGATTTTTTTTTTATCCTTATTCTTGAAATTTTGAAATTCAGATTTGGAGATGTATTGGAAAGTATGGCCCCTATTGTTTATTTCCTACCAAGATGAATCAGAGTTGTGGTGGTACAGAAGTAAATATAAACATAAGGAATAATTCCACCTTTTGTTATCATTGTCTGTTACAAGTCTGCTCTTCCTAAGGACTTGGGTGAGTCTTCCCTACTCCCTTTCATCTCAAGTTAATACATTAGAAGCTTTTCCCTCATTATACTCAATCATTAATGCTGAAACCCTCATAAAACATGCATAGGGGATTTTATGCTCCACATGTAAACATTTCATAAAGCCATTTATGAAGAAAAGCTAATCACATCTCAAGTGCAAACCACAGACTGAAATGTATCCATGTATGTTGGAAAGGTCCCAAATCTTGAAGAAGACTCCTAGAAACCTCTGTAATCAAAGCAACACCCTGAATATATGTTCAGAATACATAGAAGATAATATGATTTAGATTTGAAGCCTAAAGTTTCATGTTTTTCAGGATTTTCTAACATGGTTTACCACTTTGCAATGAAAATTGTGGAGCAAGGGTTAAAAGACAGAGAGAAAATTAGCTTTTTTTTCTTTAAATGATACTACTAGCTGCTCACCTGCTAGTTGGAAGGAGTAGACAATACGTGCTTCAATACTTTTTAAAGCTTTCACTGTTCTGGGTAGAACTTTATCTATCTTTAACACTGTAACGTGGCTTAAAAGAAAGCTTTGCTTTTTGAGATTAGTAAACCAAAGTGTTAACGTGTTAGAAAGTTCAACTGCAATACCTTTGGTTCAACCACATGAATATAAATATAATTTAATAACAGTGCAGAAAAATTAGCAACTATGTGAGAATAATGATAGTCTGTTACCAAGCAATTTCAGATATTGTTTCTGAATTTTTATGAAAGTCATGAGGACATGACAATGACTGCTTAAATGTGGAATTCTTTACACCCTTCTCTGTCTCTTCAAAGTCAAATCTAAAAAAGTGAGCTATAAAAATGAATCCTGAAAATCAGTAACATAAATAATTTACTGTTGTGAGATCCCACATTTCCAGATCTGGAGTCCGCAACAAAAGAAAGATGCAGGCCTATTAGAGTGGTACAAGGAAGGGCCACGAAGATGATAAGAGGGCTGGAACACCTTTTGTGACTACAGGATGAGAGAGGTGGGATTGTTCATCCTGGAGAAAAGAAGGTCCTGGAAAGCCCTCATAGCAGCCTGCCAGCACTCAAAGGGAACTCCTAAAAATGAGGGCATGGGCAAATAGTGATAGGACAAGAGCAAAGTTTTAAACTAAAAGAGAGATTTAGATTAGGAAATAGAAATAAATTACTTAGTGTGAGGGTGGTAAGGCACTGGAACAGGTTGAACAGAGAAGTTGCAGATGCCCCATCCCTGTAAGTGTTCAAGGCCAGGTTGGATTTGGTCCTGAGCAGCGGAGTCTAGCGGGAGGTGTCCCTACCCATGACAGAAGGATTGGAACTGGGTGATCTTTTAGGTCCTTTCCAGCCCAAATTTTCCTATAATTTCATTATGAAAGCTGATACATCTTATCTCTTGGACTGACTCCCCAAGTCAGCGCCATGCAGCAGATACTATGCTCTGCCTGAGTGCACCTGAGTGTGCAAATCTTTTCATTTTAATATCTTTTTACTTTCAGAGACATGAATTTTAGGGAAAACAACAACAACAACAACAACCAAGTCATGATTCCCTGGCCGTGATTTACTGCCTGTGACCAGTTCTGTTGAGGGAGAGGACAATTTAAGCAGTCAAACCATGTCTTGACTGCAGTAGAACCCAGGCAGTTGATTACTCTTAAGCAAGACCATGACTGAGAGATCCCTCCAGCCTAGAGGATGCAATTATGTAGGTTTAATTTCCTCCCACTTGGTTGTGTGAAGTCTTTAAATGACAATTATATATGAGAAATCCTCTCATTATATTCTGTACAGAGATAAGAATTTCTGACCAAGAAAGAATATTTGAGGATAAATTACTGCAAAAGGTTGATTATTTTTGGGGATGAACAAGAGGCTGATAACTGTGTTCTAATGTCATCAGTATAAATTTCTCATGTTTACATTATCATCAGGGGAGCAATTTTGAGACCATTTCCCTGATCGAAAGGATAAATTTTAAATTGCAAAAATATTATAGCTCATTAAATAAGGATGCGAGTGTCATTTTAATATAACCAAACAGGTAATTTTGAAGCCAGAGCTGTCATTTGGTGTACAATCATCTTGAAGCAGTAATAGTATAAGAATAAGAAAAAAACACTTTGAACACTTTTGAAACCTTTGTCAATGTCTTTTATATCTCAACTGTGCAAGCAAACCATTAAAAGCATGTGCCCTATTTACGTATATGCAAATAAGAAGTTACCCAGAAATGTCACTTAATGAAAGTTGACATCACACTGGGATTTTGTGAGACCTAGGAGATTGTGCATGGCAAACAGCATCCTTCAGCTGCTCTTTGAATCAACACTTACACTTAGTTTTCTGGGTCTAGAGTAACCGCTGCTTATACGTCTAGAGTATGTGTGTCTGTGCATATCTGTGTGCATGTTGATTTGTGCTTATTTTTGCACGTGTTCATCAGACCTAAACTGGAAGACATCTGCCCAGTGCTATCAGAGTTAGAAAGTGGATGATATTGCACAATGCTACCGGTGCAAAACAAAAAATAGTCCAACTATAAACCAAAAGGGCTCTTCCACTAGTAATACTGCTTTGTGCAAGCCTATGCCTTTTCATTCAGAGGATCAAAATAACTTTTCAAATATAATAAACCAGTGTCTGTTTTGCATGGGGATTTGTGTACATAGTCATGACATATAAAGGACACTCAGAGGAGGAGTGCCTCAAGAACTTGCTGTGTACATAATGAATATTAGACCATATTAATAATTCTCTCAAACAGCCTGCTTTGTTTTAGAGTATGCCTCTGTTTTCTGTTACAGAAAACCCTGTGACAGGGATGCAGTTATAGAAGACTTACAGAAAAGAACTGACCGGGGACCCTCCTTTTCTGAATAGAGGCATAAGAATCTGACAGGTTGGAACTAGAAATATCAATACACCTGCAGCTATAGCAGTCATGCTATGGTGCACTCTAACTATACATTTACATACTATAATTAATTCTATTTATCCAATATGTATTTATTCTATATGTTTGTATTTATGTCTACTTTATATCTTTTTCCTAAATAAATTTATATTTACATGTAAGATTTTTCCTTCATCTCATGCAGTTAGATTTGCTCACTTTGTAATCCTTAGTATAGCTCCCAGTTTTCACCACTGGTGGTGAGAATTACTGAAATTTTAAAAACTATTTGGCTTTAATATTTAACACAAGAAATGAAGAAGCAGAAACATTTCCTCTGGATTATTCAAACAAGCAGCACCCTCAATTTCATAGTTATTTTAAACTTCATTCATTTTCATTTTGCTGCCTTTATTCTAGTTCCTCTCTACTGCATGACTGATAAACTGATGCCTGTGATTCTGACTTAGGTCCCATTCTATTACATGCTTATCTTTCAGGAAGAGCAGATGTTCCCATATGTGCCCTATCTTTATCCTCTGATGCTTTTGCTTTGCAAACAGATGATTGTATTTCCATTGCCCTCTGTATCTGTAGAAAAAGATACAACACTAAGGAGTTTTTCTCTGCTGCTAATCAATGGGGTTTGTAGCAACTCGGCTGATCCCTTTCCTACGTTGTTTCCGTTACTATTATTCCCAGGTATTTTCCCTTGACCTTTGTTCTTTGTCTCCTCTCCCTTGCTCTAATCTTAATTTCCTCTGGGATTTCCTTTCAGCTTCTCAGTCTGATGAAGTAACAAGAACTTGCAAAAGTTCACAAAAGGCATGATCCCACTTCATTGCTTTTTTGCCCCCATTTTTTGTCACTGCCTCCTATCATTGCATTCTGCTGCAGGAAGACTCTGGACAGCCTTGAGGATCCTTGAGGATAAACCACAGGTCTCATACGGGTACAGGCAGATCTGTGTGCATGTGGGTGTGTGGGTGAATACAATGACAACTTCTTGGGGATGCACAGGCAGTCATAATATGGCTCTGCTCTCCCTGCTGACAGTGTTTGGAGATCCACTGCTCTCCATATACAAAAGTCCCTCTCCCTCTTTGTGCTCCACAAAGCCATTACCACTATTCTGCTTGTATGCTATGAAGCGTTTTCATCAGAAATCCAGTTTTTTCCTAAACAAGCTCAGATTAAACCACATCCCAGATATCTTTTCTCCTTCAGCATACACGCACTAAGCACTGAAAAGTCTCCTGATAGAGACTGTCTCAACAACAACACATTTCTTCACCTGTTAGTAGAGGCAGTGCTGGGAGACTCAGGTAAGAAAATTTGACCAAAGTTGTAAGACGTTTTACACCTTTGGCTCAGCTACTTAAATGCATTGGCCAGCATTTGGTGGAGTAGAATAGAACAGGTCTGCGTCTGCAGAGCAATGCATAGGATTCAAGGGACCTGAAGCCCACATTATGGGCATTGCAGGAGCTTTATTTTGTATTGCCTGGGCTATTATTGACCTATTATTGACCGTCTTGTCTTTTTGCTCATCTGCTTCATGACAGTGCCCTACTATGGGAACTAAACTGCAGTAAACAAGGGCAAACAGGAAATTTGCTTCAAACACAATCCCAGCTGAAATACTTTGAGATTATAGACTCATTTAGCAAACTATGGCAATGTGAGAAATGAAGCCCACTCCTCACAATTTTAAGGGTTTAATAAGGGCTAATAAGGGAAGGATCAATAAAGCAAAAGTAACAGCGCTGGGTGCGTGGCAACAGCCAGAGGCACGCCCAATTCTTCAGTGAGCAGTCCTTTACACTGTTGTAGCTGCATTACTTCCCAAAATGACCTTGCAGATGTCTTGGATCCCCTTTATCTCAATTCTGCCTCAGGGGTCTATCAGGGAAGCAGTCTGCGGTGGTCTTTTGCCACTTTAGACTTGATGTTTTCCTTTTATGGTATCTTGTTCTCTGTGCTATCTTGGTTATACATTTTGCAGGAGCAGTCATATCTTGTGATACCTCTTTTTCAAGCACGCTTACATCTCGTGATAGCCTTTCTTCATGCACAATTTAAGTTACCCTGTCCAGGAAAGCAATTACAACTTGCGCAGTATCAACAAAGTGGTTGCAATTTATAATAATTTGCAAAAGCAAATACATAATAGTGAAAGTCAACTGTTACATAGCAAATTGTAACAGGCAACCAAAGTTTTCTTGGACTATATATATTTGTGGGTCTAAATACACTTTTCAGATCTATCCTTAGCTGCTATATCTCACTGCCATTATTTACTACAGAAACCTTTTGTTCATAAATAATTTCCAGATACAGATGCTGCACAAAATAAAGTAATATTGGAGATTTCTTTAATAAATAGACCATAAGCCCTATATTATTCCTGGCTAGGCTATTATGAGACATTAGGCCTTTTATGAAATTTCCGTATCATAATATCTTCTCTTTGTGTTATGGTAGGGAATACACATAGATGGCAGATTCTTATTTTAGTATTCAACTACTACACCCCCTCCCACAAAGGATATTGCAGAATTAGACAGGGGTCAGAGAAGGGCACTAAAAATATTTAAGCACATGGGAAATCTGGTTAGAGAAATAGATTTAAAAGGCCAGGACTGTTTATTTATCAAAGGCTGTGAAAAAGAAGAGCCATGATAAGAGCATACAAAATAATTAATTGTTAAAGAGAAAGCAGAGCAGAAACCTCTATCCTTCCTGTCTCATAATATGCGTGACAATAAAGTATACAAAGAAATGAAAAAGTGGCAAATTCAGGACTGATAAAAAGAAATATTATCCCATCAAAATGTAATTAGACTGAAAGCAATTACCACTGACTGCCCTGCTGGCCAAGAATGCAGTTCAAAATTAAAGTTAAAAAATAAAAGAGTGTGTGTTTGTTGTATAAAAAGATACATAATAGTAGTGTAAAAAGGGGAATAAAAGGTGTTCAGGTATTTCTGAGAGGTCAATCAGTTTACCAGTAGGAGTAGATTGAGATGGGCTCTTGTGTTTCCTATCTGCTTTTCACTTGGTTGCATTAACTTTCCTGAAAGCACAAGGGTTGGCTTCTCAATGCACCCATCTGGAGTCACATATGGAAAACAGAACATAGGACACCTGAAATTAATACAACAGGCTGTGAACTTCAGTGTCGAGAAACCTGTGGTTACTACTGTCTTTGCTTGCTTCTCTGTAGTTTGGTAACTGTCAGCACATGGAGTGCAGCATTTTAAATTGCCTCTGCTCAATTTTCCAAAGATTATCTGGATGTTCTCTGAGAAAATATTAGGCAAAATACTGTCATACTTATTGGTTGTCACCTCATTAATATTTCATAGTCACAGGAAAGCTCATTTCCACTCTCCCTCCTCATATCTCTTGGAGGAGAAACAGATTTGGGTTTTACAGTTTGAGATTCTTCACTACAAGGGTCCCTCATAACCACCTCGCCAGCCTCAGGTCCATAGCCTTCCACACCTTGTGGACATGTAGCAGTGGTTACAGGGGAGAAAATCCCGAAAGCCATAGCAGAAAATAAAGGCTGCAGTTATCTTGGCATGGAACTTAAATATATAATCAGATTAGAATCCTAAAGGCAAGATGTTATAATCTAGTTACCCTCATAGTTGCTTTGCACACATTAATTTCTTCTAGTAACTTTAAACAATCCAATACTGGTGTTCTTACAGCGTTTCCCAGTGTTTTCCTAGCTATTTTTTTGCCTGATTTCTAGGCAGCCTCAGAAGGAGATATGGAAAGAGAAAAGCATGCCTTGAAAGTAGGGAGGGAAATTTTTGTGGTTTAGGAAAGAAAGGGTGAGTATAAGAGCAGATGACCTACAGGAACAACTCAGATCCTCAGGAAGATTTGTCTATTGTCAAGACAAACACTTTTTGACAAAGTGATTGTTGGCACATATATATGAACAGGAATCACACATTTCTCTGTGTGTGAAGAAGGCATATATGATCTGTGTCCTGGCTTACAATTCAAAATGTATTCTATCATCGTCTGTTGAAACAAGAGAAGTGCTGATCCTTATCTCTATGGGAGATATCTTCTGTTAATGGGCCATTAAGTCCTACTGCCGGACTGATAAGATTACATCATCCCATTGGAAGATGATCCAGCCACGGGGAGGAGCCATGACTTTCCTACCTAGATAAAAACCGAGATTTAGAACACCAAAGCAGCCTTTTCCCCTGGATTCCAGAGGAGAAAACCAGGCTTTTCCACATCATCACTGGACCTTCAGAGGAAAACTGCACCTTCTACAGGAGCACTGCTTCAACAGAACCACATCTGCCATCCAGGAGGACTGCAGCCACCATTTAATGGGACTGCACCAACACCCTGACTGACAGGGTGTCAGGTTGTATTCTGACTCTGTCAGTGGTCTTATTTTGTATTACTGCATGTATATTATTTTTTCCTATTAAAATTGTATTACTGACTTGAAATCTCACTGGTTTTGCTTTTCAAACCAGTACAATCTGGGCTACGGATGTTGGATGAGACTGCGATTCAGTGGAGCTCTCAATGTAGTGCTTTGGGAGAAGGCAGAGAGGTAAGCAGTGATTTACACCTGCACAGTGCACATTAAGAGTCCAGTGGAGTCACTTTAGATAACAATTTTATTAGTATCATGCACATTGCCTAGTGACCACAGCACAATCTAAACAGGTATCTGACAACAGAGGAGTGAAATAATAAGGGAAATAATCCTTTGCTTCTTTTGTGTGGACGCTTGAAACAACTGAAGCTGAGACAATTGAAACTTAAAGAGACTGAATCCCTCCCTAAATCACTGTTGAGGGATTACTCATTTTAGAAAGTGGAAGCTCTTAACATATTTTAGATCATTCCACATATACTAATGATTACTTCAGAAAAACTTACTTGGATCTGCACCAGAATAATTAATAGTTACTTAAATACTTATTTATTTTTTTCTATATATGGTTCAGTTTTTTTAATCTGCTCCTCAATGTGCAGCAGATTTTGGTGATTGAGTATTTGTTTTATACACTTTGTTAATGAAAAAACTGCATGAAGTCAGAACTGCTTTTATAATATAAATCAGTATATATTTTAAAAATCACAACATAGACAAAATGAGAACTATTTGATTTAGAATATTTATAGATACTTGTTTTCTACTTTAATTTTAACTGGAATTTTCTTTTTCATGCCAGACGCAGAAAAGCCACTTCATTCTTTTGACTGGCTCTGAATGAAACACAAGCCAGCCAAGGAAAATTGATTTCACTAAACCATATGGTACAGTTGAAATAGAGTAATTTTCCAAGACAGTCTAAGTATTTTGGGCTGAAATTTAGGAGTTGTCAAAGTATGGGATCAAATGAGGATAAGAATTAGTGTGTTAGGCAAGTTTTCTTAGAATCTCATCTCCTCCTTTTTAGTGTAGAATAGAACAAAATAGAAGAATTTCAGTTAGAAGAGACCTACAACAGTGATCTGAACAATTAAGGACCAAACAAAAGTTAAAGCACATTATTGCGTACACTGTCCAAGGGCCTAATAAACACTCACAGGCTCAATGCATTGATCACCACTTAAAGAAATCTGTTCCAGGGTTTAGCCACTGCATGGGTAAAGGAATGTTCCCTAACATCCTGTCGGAACCTCTCCTGCCACAGTTTGAACCATTCACATGTGTTCTGGTGACTAGATGACAGGAGCAGACCAGCACTCCCTCTCCAGGTACCCTCCTCAGGCAGCTCTACAGAGCAATGGCATCACCCCTGAGCCTCCTTCTGTCCAAACCAGACAAACCCAGAGCCCTCAGCCGCTCCTCACAGGATGTGCCTTCCAGCCCTTCCACCAGCTCTGCTGTCGTCCTCTGGACCATCCAAGGACCTTCCCACCCCTGTCAGACTGTGGGGCCCAGCACTGCACACAGGACTCAGGGTGAGGCCACACCATGGCTGAATCCAGCAGGATGATCCCAATCACACCTGCTGATGCTGTGTCTGATGCACCCCGGGATGGGGTTTGCCCTCCTGGCTGCCCGGGCACTCACTGCTGACTCACCCTGAGCTGCTGCCAACCAGCACCCCCAGATCCCTTTGGCAGGGCTGCTCTACACATACTCCTCTCTCTCCCTGCTTATACTTATGCCCAGTTTTACTGCATCCCAGGGGCAGAATCTGTATTTGTTCTTGTTATATTTTATACCACTGATAGTTACCCAGTGCTCCAGTCTATTTCAGATCCTTCTCTAAGGCTCTTGTCCCTTGAGAGAGTCAAAAGTACCTACCAATTTGGTACCATCAGCAAATTTGCCAATGGTGCATTAAACTCCTGCATCTTGACCATTGATGGACACATTGAATGGTATTTGCCCTACAATTGAACCTTGAGGAACACCACTGGTGACTGGTCAGCCAGGTGTAGCCCCACACACAACAGAACTTTTGAATTCTGTCCTTTGTCAAGTCCTTCACTCAGTACATGGTGTACCTATTCAGCTGGGCAGCTTATTCAGAAGGATGCTGTGAAGAACAGCATAAAAAGCCTCATTAATATCAAGAAAAGCAATGTCCACCACCTCCTGTTCATTCACTAAACATGTAACCTTACACCGAAAAATATCAAATTACTTAAAAAGGACTTTCCATTTGTGACTCCAGAAATTTGTTGACTGTGTCTGATGATTGTATTATTCTTTAAGTAATCTTCTCCTTATTTTGCAGGCATTGAGATTAGACTAGCAGGTAATAGGGTTATTTTTTTAAAGAAAGTTCAAACAAGTGAGAAGAGAATGTACTTACTGTCTGTCATTTATGATAAGTAGATATCACAGATTGTTTCCAAAAGTGGCATTGACATATTTTCTTACCAGTGAATAACAAGCTCTTCTACATGAGTGTTCACAAAATTTTGCTGAAAAAACCCTGAAATTATTGTAGTTCAGATTTTGAATGAAACAGGCAATGCTTCTGCAAGCTGTGTATTGGGTAATCTGCTCTGCTGTTCCACCTTAATGAATCTGAGCTTCACTATCCCCATCCGGTTTATTAGTATTTTATGTAATTAATAAATAGACTTGTGGGGTAATTTTTTCCCCAGTTCTGAAAAAGTGTAATTTTCTTAGAATATTGTAGCTCATATAAACAAACAAAATTATATTTTATTTTTTAACCCAACATTTTATGGATGAACTCTTGAAAGAAGAGAAAGAGGGAGAGAATTCATATTCATAGCAATTTTTCTCACACTCGGCCTCTCTCTATCACAAAATCAAATTGTTGCTCTTAAGGCACTTTGTAATATTCTTTAAAGAAATCTTGCCAATATTTTCATACCCATCCAGAGAGATGGAGTTCCTGGAACATTTTATCTGTTCAATAAACTGAGAACTGAGAGGTTAAGGAATATAAAAGACACAGTGTTCTTTCTCCAAATTCTTCCTGTTTTGATAACACTATCCTTTATGAAAATAAAAGGTCATCAGTTTCTGCTAATTCAAGGTCTTGGACTAGCTGTATAATTCAGATTTCAGGTTGAAAGAGAGATCTCCATCTGTATACACAGATAAAAAAATGGGGAGAAGTGCTGAATCTTATATATTATGTAAACATTTTGATAACTTCAGGAAAAGTTTATTCCTTGAATAAAGTCAGAAAGTGACATGAAAAGGTATAATAAGGTATGAAATGAAATGACAATTAAATATTGCCTAAAATAATAACAACATATCATAATTAAGTGCAACATGTACTATAATGCACCATTAACAGCTGTTACACAGCGAAAGAGATGCTATGGATTATCAATGAAATGCTTTCAAATACTCAATGGGATAGCTTCACCTCAGATTTGTAACAGTCAGTTCCCTCAGAGACAACCAGGGTTTTTTAATCAGACCTTCCTACAAAAAGGCATGTGAGCAGATTTCTGTTATGTCAGTGTTTCACCTAGAAATGTGCCTTTTTCCTTAGAAATACATCTTTTTCTACATAGCAAGCGCAAGTTATCTGAAGCAGCAGGACACCTCAGTTTTGCTGAACAGTAAGACTTCAATACCACTGAAACAAAATTATATATACACCTTCAGTATGTATCTGAAACATGTTTTTGTTTGGATTTTCGTTTATTTGTTTTTGTAAGTGGGGGTAAGTATATATATATTTAGTTATAGTTATTTTAGTATGTTTTTGTAAGTATATTCTTTCAAATATACTCTCTATATTATAGGTTTAGCCCATCATCAGAAAAAAGTATTCAGTGGCTCCATTCTTACATGTTTTTCACTTCTGCTTTCCTGGTGAAATTCTTCAATCTCTTGCAGAACTCCTAATTTTGTGCATAAAGTATGGATTACCCTAGGTCAGATTTCTGCTTTGGAGGCCAAAAAAAGTAAAACTTCTTTTTGAGTCTTTGTTTTTGGAATTACCTGAGACAGCAATAACTACTTCAAATGTACAATCAGAAGAGCAAAACTTCAGTTTAACTCAAGGAGGATTAAAAGTATCATTGAGGCAGCATAACCCTTTACTGATAATGCAGGAGATTAGAACAAGATGGGTATCCTTCCCAGCAGGTTTCCTCCTTTCCAAAGCCCTTCATGACTCTGCCCTTTTCTGCTGTGAAGTATTTTTCAAATCCTTTTCTATCCCAGATCTGACATACCTACTGTCACCTGAAGAAATGTGAGCACTGTCTGCTCCAGTGACACAATCTAGCACTACTTCAATGCTTAGGGTGTCACTCATCATCCTGAAGGAGCTCACCTCCTTCACTACTCTCCTTACCCACCACTTACATCAGTGGGGAGACCCACCAATGAGAGGAGGAGACTGCTGGCAGTTTGAAAAACTGAAGATTTTGCACACATACCAATAAGCAGAAAATGTCTGTACACAGTGGATTGCAACCTTCCCTCCCTCCTGTGACAGTATTTGCTTCCCACAGCTTTACGAAGTTCTTGGCACAGCAAGATCCAATCCTATAGGATGGTTGTAAATACAAAGGGGGTGTGAAGGAAATTCTTGTATAAACTTAACACTGGGCTAACTAGACTGCAATGAAAGGAAGCTCTATTATTCATGTCCAATTTTACCTCATCATTTTTTTGTGCCCGTGTTTGATCTTTGGTGAAGGCAGAGGCCTTTTCCAGACTGAAAAACAATCTTTGTAATTGCCATACAGCTCCTCCATTCAGGGTCACATTGTGTACCTCATGTGGGAATAAGACCAAGGTATTCATTGTGGTATTCATGGGGGTAAGAAGATTAAATCCTTTGAGGGCAACCAAATAAACGCAGTCAGGATTTATAGGTAAAACAAGTCTGGGACTTTAGCTCAGTCTTAGCAAAGAAGCAGTCATATCCAAAATACAAATCTTGCAATTAGCTGTAGTCTCTAAACCTGGAAGCCCAAATGAAAGAAGATTGACAAAACCTGAAAGGTTCAGAGAAACTGGGCAGTACAAAATTCCCACCATCTGGTCTTATCTCACCAGTTTTGTCAGTCCCTAACCCATACAAGCAACAAAGATGAACTTAAATTTTGAATCAATAGTGCTTCATAACAGGAAAAAAACCCCAACCCATGTAACACAATTAATATTCAGAGCAACAGTGGTCAGATAGCAAAGCAGTGATGTTTGTTAATAGAAACCAATCACTCTTTCAAATGTGCTCTTTCTAAAAATAAAACAAATTAACACAATTATGAAATAGTCATAAATGACAGACTACAGTCACAGAGTAAGTGAGCCTTTGAACAACAATGTATTAACATTTTAGTCTAAAAAATATGTCCTATATTTCCCTTGAAGGTAAGATACAGGATATGTAACATAATTGGCTTTTTGGAAGTCCTTGATCTCATTAAACAGGAGGTATTTTGCACTTCTGTTGTCCTATAATAGGCTTTAATGTTTTGGTAACCATCATGTGAAATACAAGAACCTGAGCTTAAGAAAACTGCCCGCTTTAAACAAAGATCAATCAAGAACAGACAGCTGATCTGAAAGGTTAATTTAACCCTAAATATGCAATCTGAAGAGTTCAAGCTTATTTTAAAAATTATTTTCTTTTGTTTCACTCTAGCTAATTCACATATGATGCCGTTTAAGTTTCAGTTCATGGTGACATAACACTAACAATATACAGCAGCTAAAAAGGAAAATTTGGGTAATATTTTTCCTTTGTGAATATAAAGGTGCTCACAGAAAAAATGAGGCTAAAGGATCATGTCTACAGATATTTGTGTTTCTTAGACCGGATTTACAAAAGAAGGTCTTCATTTGAAAGCCTCATCACTCTTTTTACTGAGGCATTGGATCATCCCTGTGTAAAATTGTAACATCAGGAATCTGGCATAAAATTTCCTGCAGTTCTCCTGCCTTTGCCCTCCCCAGCCCTTGTGCTACCATTACAAAAACTGTCCAAGTTTTCTTCCAGCATTTTGTTAAGACAATTTCCCCAGCTCATATTTCTGTAATTGTCAAGTGACATGCAAGCAACCAACTGACTTGGAGGAATAATAAAATAACATATATTTTAAGAAAAAGGATCATAAAATGAGCACAGTTTTGCTTGATCTTAAACAAAATGTTTAGATCAATTCTGGATACTCTAATGCTATTTAGATAACATTGCTAGCTAAGTTTTGAAACAAAATATTGTTCTAGAGTGAAAAACTGAAACATCTCACTTTGAAAATGTTTGAACTGTGTTCCAGAAAGCACTCTTTGCCTTCAGCTTGAGCTACCTAACAAACTAGATACAAATTCAAGATTTGTTTTAGGCATTCCAAACCTTTACTTTTTGGCAGACCTAATTCCAACCCTAATATTTTACACAACTAGAATCAGCAGTGTAAGTGCAGAAACATCCAAGTTTACTCTCTGTAAGCTATTTTGAGTTCCCCTCAGATTTTGGGGTCAGCTTTTTTGACATCTACAGATGAATTTAAATTTTCTTTTTCTTCTTGTTTTCCTCATAGTATGAGTGACAGAATGCATGGCAATGTATTTGAATGTCAGTTAATGTACTTGGGCAGGAAATTGCTTTATGTCTTCAACAATTAGATTAAATAGTTATTATCAGCACTATAAGGGTGGAGCTCCCTTATTCTAAATATGGCTCAGTGAAAACTGCTGTAAGTTAAAGTTCTCAGCCTTGATAATTTGTTTTCCTTAACCAAGCATACTTCTGTTTCTCTGCGGAGGAGCATAACCCACCATGAAAGAGTCTCAAACAACCGATTCCCTGTCAGTATCTTTGGACACAGCAGATAACTGGTAGGTCTGATGCTGCTGTGGGCAGCAGGAAGCTTCCACACTTGCTGACATCAACTGTCAGTTTCCTCAGGATGCCTCTGCAGCACAAACTAATCACCTCCCTATGTTGGCATGATGAGCAGAAGATACAGCACACAAAATCTAATGTATCTGCTTGAATCGTTTCAGGAAGAAAGTCCAAATCAGGATCATAGAATCAGAGAACATTAAGGTGTTGGGACACACCTTGAAGATCATTTAGTTCCAAACCCTCCTGCCATGGGCAGAGACTCTCCCCCTTAGAGCAAGTTTCTTAAGGTCTTATCCTACCTGGCCTTGAACACTGCCAGGGTTTGGGCATCCACAACCTCTCTGGACAATCTTTTTCCAGTGTCCCACTATCCTCAAAGTAAAAAATGTCTTCATAATGTTTAATCTAAATTTCTTTCAGTAAGCACTCATTACTTCTTTTTTCTATCACTAGTTCACAGTGATTGTGGGCATTAAAACTAATTTCAGAAATGATGGGCCATTGCAGTGATATTAGCCATCTTCTGAAGTGCATTGTTTTGTCCCCTTCAAGATCATTAGGACTTTGACATGTCCTTGGCAGCAGTTGGCAGTTTGCTAGGGTGGCAAACAGATAAACACAGTTAGATTTCTAGTATGTGTCTAGCCTGCACATCCCTTCTAGCTGGGGCTCACAAAAACTTTATTTAATTATGAAGTCAGCTGATTCGTTTCTAAGCAATGAGTTTTTATGCTGGATGGACTGATGATAGATGAAGTTGCTCTGCTTCATCTACTTGTTGCTTTCATTAACTAATATACCAGTTTTTGCCAGCATTTTCAGAATATATACATGCTGTATATGATCATATGTACTCATGAGAAGTTGTGGTTTTGATTAGAACAGAAGCGACATTGTTTTTTTACACTAAATCACAAAGTTGTAAATAATGTGTTTTTCTGTTATTCTTCTGTCTTTTCCTTCTACTCTCATCCCTGTATATTCCTTTGCCTTTTTTCCCCCCATTATGTATATACAAAAGAATTATATATACATGGGGAAGTAAAAGTGAAATGGCTTATAAATGTTATCTTCTTTCTTGGTGCAAGTATGAATTTTTAGATATTAACCACTTGTGTAACTCAAGAACAACCAATAAATAATCACTCAGGCTGTTCTTTATGTAGGTATTTTTTCTGATCCTGGGATATCTTTGTCCTCCTGTTACCAGAAAACATAAAAATCACATTTTCTATAGCTTCAGACCTTGTAATCAACCCCTTTTAGAAGACATGGTACATCCTAAGGCAACAAATGTAGTCAACCCTGGTCAGACTTTGAACTTGAGTAAACTCACTGAAATTACTGATAACTTACCATGGGTTAGCTCATAACTCTATGTAATGACTTGGGCCACTGCAAGAATGTTTTGTGTCAGGCAACTGAATGAAGCAATGTACCACCCTAAGTTCTGTGCTAAACCTTTCTGAAATAAAGGTCTATTGTCAGGACAGGAAAGCCAACTTCAAGAAAATCCTGTAATACTCAGGTGATCTTTTAAAAAATTATTTTCAGGCTCCAGTTAATAACTGTATTTTGGAAGAAAACACAGATGGGTTTCTTTCCTGCTTCAAAATACTATGTGCCTCAAATCTTAGATATACACATGACTGCAGCAGATAAAATCAAGACTGAAATGAATTTGTATCATCTTCTTCCATTCTGGTCCATCAGCTTGTTTGAAACAACTAATTTTTTGAAGACATAATGCACTCCTTCGTGCAATTACATGGAGTACTCTTTATCTACAGTAGGAAGATCTTTTGCACAATGTCCTTGTTTATGTAGGAATTTTATTTACAGAGTACTTGTTCACCTTTTTTGAGAGGTAACCTTTGTCCCACACACATTATAGAACATTGCTTTAGTACTGCAGTAAGAGAGACAAATGCTAGCTTACTATGCTCATTGGGACTGTGATCAGGTGTGCCACAGAATCAGAGTACCCTTAGAACATCAACGTTTACTTTTATATTCAGGCTATAACTTGAAGCCCATTTGTTTTCCTGGAAATTTCTGGTAGAAAATATGTTTTTAAATTGTTGATCAACATGGGGAAAAAAAAGGAATGTATTTTCACTGGTTTAAGAATTGTCAGAAACTTATCCATTTCGATGGATTACATATATGTATGTGTGTATGCTTGTGTTTCTATAAATACATATAAAAATACATAGTATGGAAACATTGTATGTACATACACACAGATTTATGTAAGTCTAAATATGAGTGTGAATAGATATATATGCATAAAATAGTGAGAATGTGTACTGATGGATGTGGTATAATAGGTACCGTTCTGCAAGCAATTGAAATGAAAAGTGCCTCGTACATCACACAAAACCATCTTCAGAAGACACAAACACAAACAGATATAAATCTGGAAATTCCTTGGAATGCTTTTTAGGTTAAAATAATTAACTAACTACTAATATGCCATCTGAAATATTCTTTGAAATGTGGGAATTCTCAATTCAGTACAATATATCTACTTTATTAAAAGAAGTAGGAACCGTAGTTAGCAAACCTGAGTGATCTAAATGTATCCCATACATTAGTTTTTGGAACTATGGAAAATATAAAATGGCAAGGACTTAACAATGAGTGCCTCAACTATATACCAGGTGGCACATGCAAAAAGAGGAGGAAGTAGATGCAATGTCTGCCAAAAAATTCTACTTCTCTGTTTCCTCTGCTCCAAAGCCCTACATCTGGGAGGAAGGCCTCAAGTTTAACCTTTTAAGAGCCATTTAAGTGCCTAAGAATATTCACTAAATGCCATCTGGGATGTCTGTGAGAATCCTTTTGGCCTCCAGTTCCCATCCCTGATGGATGGAGATCTACTGTACCTCTGTATCTTTGGGATACAGAGAGGAGCTGGAATCTCTCAGATGTCATGAGATAGAAGTTATTTATTTGATTTTGCCTTACATGTATAGATACCAATCCAGTTCACAATCCAAGTTATTATTTAGAGAAATTTCTTTTTGGTTGTTTATTTTTTTATTGTTTTTTTATAAGGCAAAATATAATAGATTTGCCAATAGATTACTGGCTAATACAGTAGCCAAAACTGTACTCTTTAATTATTATTCCCTGTGTTATGTAGATCAGAGCACTACTCTGTATCAGATCTTGCTTGAACTACTGTTTAAATTCTAAAAATTAATCTCAGCGCTACTTCAATTTACCAGCAATCAAGAATCTACTGCAGCATTTCACATATTCTTTTAATGCTGTCAATTACATACAGTGGTCTAATTTGGCTTTTAATTTTCAAAGTTGCCTTGGTCACTTCTAGCTTCCAGGCATTGACATATATATGCCTTTCTCCAACAGACTGAACACCTCAAGTGTCCATTCCTCATGTAGGCTGTCAGAAGTTTCATAGCACACCTATCCTTAATCTTCTTGTTATAGATTACAATCCCTGAGATATTTTTCCAAACCATGTTCCTCCTGCATTTGATCACACCATTAGCTCATCTCTGATGCTTTCGAAAGCTGGACATAGTATTCCAGGAGTGACTTTATGGGATTCAGACAGAAACACTGAAACATTTATCTGCTGCAGTTGTTGAGAACTCTCCAGATCCACAGTCTTCCTCCAATCTCTCCCCATCTGTAGGCATAGAATGAGTTTTAGGTCTATGACTATGGATTTAGCTCTGTTAAATTGCATTTGTTTGTATAAACAAGTGCACAAAATTATTGTGGTTGCTCCCTCTCTCAGTAATTGCACTATTTAGCTCTCCCTAACATTTATGTCATCTGCTGTCTCTGTTGGTATAGAGTTTAATTTTTCTTTCAAATCATTAATATGTAAAACAGTCAGGGTTATTTTTACAAAAAGAATAGCAGGAAGGGCTTCTAGAGTTATGTTATCTTTAAAAGGAAGTTCAAAGAAGCTGACCTACCAAATAAACAAGTCCAGAAAACTGGTTACAAAGGATGAGGAAAAGGCTGAGATACGCAACAGATTTTTACCTCGGTGTTTGATGGCAAGCTCTCTTCCCACATCTCTCAGGTAGATGGACAACAGGATGGGGACTGAGGGAGCAAAATTAAGTCTTAGTTTAAAGTGAGGTTCTGGACCACCTGAGGAGCATGAATGCACATAAATCTATGGGACCTGAGGAGAAGCATTCTAAAATCCTGAGGGAATTGGTTGATGTAGTTGCCAAGCCACTTTCCAAGATATTTGGAAACTGAAAAAGGGGAAACATTGCACCCATTTTTAAAAAGAGTAGAAAGGATGCCTCTGGGAACCCCTGACCTGTCAGCCTCCCCTTTGGGAGAATAATGGAAAAGATCCTCCTAGAAGCTGCACTAAGGCACAGGGAGGAGAGAGAGGGGATTCAAAACAGTGTGACTTCAGCAAGGGCATCCAGAGGGTAGTGATCAATGGCTCAGTTCTGACAGATATCAGTGACAAGTGAGATCCCTCAGGGGTGAGTACTGGGACCAGTGTTATTTTATATCTTCATTAATGACATAGACATAAGGACCAAGTGCACCTTCAGCAAATTTGCAGGTGACACCAAGCTGAGTGGTGCTGTTGACACCCCTGTAGGACAGGATGCAATCCAGAGGCACCTGGACACTCAAAAAGTGTGCCCATGGAAATCTCATTCAATTTAACAAGACCAAGAGCAAGGTGCTGCACCTGGTTTGAGGCAACCCCTGGTATCAGCATAGGCTGGGGAAGAACAGATCAGAACAGCCCTGTGAGAAGGACTTGGGGGTGCTGGTGGGTGAGAGCTGGACATGAGCCAGCCATGGGCACTCCCAGCCCAGAAAGCCAAACTTGTCCTGGGCTGCATCCAAAGCAGCATGGGCAGCAGGGGAGGGAGGGGATTCTGCCCCTTGCTCTGCTTTGGTGAGACCCCAGCTGGAGCCCTGCATCCAGCTCTGGGGTCCCAGCATGGGAAAGACATGGAACTGTGGCAGTGAGTTCAGAGGAGGGACACCAAGATAATTAGAGGGATGGAGAAACACTCCTGTGAGAAAAGGCTGAGAGAGTTGTTTTTTTCCAGTCTGGAGAAGGTTTTGGGTTGATGTTATTGTGACCTTCCAGTACATGGAGAGAGACTACAAGAAAGATAGAGACTTTTTACTAGAACATGTAATGACAGAACAAGGGAGAATTGATTAAAACTGAAAGAGAGTAGGTTTTGATTAGGTATTAGACAAAAATTCTACTGTGAGGGTAGTGAGGCACAGGAACAGGTTTTCCCAGAGAAGTTCTGGGTGCCCCATCCCTCTAAGTGTTTAAGCTGGATGGAGTTTTGTGCAACCTGGTCTAGTGGTAGATGTCCCTGCAGTGGTGGGGGAGGGGGTGGTGGAGAGGAGGCTGGAACTACACTATCTTTAAGGTCGCTTCCAACTCAAATAATTTTGTCATTCAGGAATTATATGATTCTATAATTAATGTGGGTTATGTTGATTTTGGATTGTTCTGATTTCTTAATCAAAATGTAATGGGGATGTAATAGGGTTTCAGACCAAACGTTTTACAGAAGTCTAAATGCATCATATCAACACTATGACCTTTAACAATCAAACCTGCAACTGCAACAGAGCATATCATGTTAGGTTTACATGTATTTTTAAAATAAGCTTATGCTGATTCTACTACAGGCCACTACTCTGAATTACCACAACAATGACTTCCACATGTATAAATGACCCTGAATAACATAATCGATTTTTGTTTGCTGGGATGAAAAAGGAAAGCTGAGAAGAATGTATTTCCCACAGGTATCATTCCACTCAGTGCATGTACCTTTTCGCCTCATTAGTAACTCTCTTGCATGAGGTTTTAAGAAGCATATTTTTCAACGGCCTACAATTCAGCCCACAAGGACTCAAGAAGGAGACTGAAGGGAGCTTATAAGTAGAATAGTCAGGTGCCTATGTATTAGTATTTGTATGTACAAATTAATACTTTCAGACTAGAGGTGTTTTTAAAGAAAACAAATCTAGAATTTTTTTTTTTAAACACAAGATATGTTGAATAAATTTTTTGATATCCAGATAAATTTTGGGGCTGATCTTTACACATTCATAAAGAAGGTAAGTCTGGCAGGGTAACTGTCCTTTTGTAGGACAGTAGAACATTGTCAACACAAAAAATGTAATTTCATAGCAACAACCTACTGCCTTCAGGGAGCAATTTACTACAACCAAAGACAGTTAAAGGTTTGTATTTTCCATATAACCTTTCCTGAAGGAATGATAGTAAGAATGCAACACTTAAAAACAAGGGCACAGTTAAGACATTCATTATCAGTTCTGAACAGGATTAATTTTAATGATAATTCCACTTGCCTACAAAGTGTTCTTAATGTGAAAAAACCCATGGGATTAGGCCAAGTATTGTCATGGTAACTGAAAGAGAGGAAAATAACTCTAAAACAGTTTCCAATAAGCAAGAGCAGCTTACCATTCCATCAGTAGTCTTCAATAGAATACGACATCTGTTTTTCATTTGTTGTTTCTAGGCTTGAAGAAAAGCAGGATAATTGGAAATGGTACAGTGTTCTGGGAATGTATTGAATGAAAAGGGTCTTAGTGCTTTTTAAATATTAGTCCATTTATTTTTCAAAACATCTACCATGTACCTTCTTTGACCATTTATAAATTGGACAAGTCAGTTGGAAAATTTTCTGAACTCAACTATGATCAAGCATTGAAAGATCAAAGCAAACTTCTTGCTTTAATAAGAACTACCATTTCAACTGAGAAGTGGACATCTATTTTTGGAAACGGAGAAGATGTGAATTAATTAATTGTATGAAATTATGTGATTACTTCATATTGGGGAAAAACTAACTCAAAGAAGAAACATGCACCAGTACTGGTGTTTCCCACTTCTTTTATTCAAGCACACCACAGTTTCTTACACATGAATTTAAGATAATACTCATAATGGTACTGCTAAGAAACAAGCAGACCAAAATCCAGTTGTGGAACTTGAAGGGGGGAAAAAAATTGGAAAAATCAGTCAGTTTTTACCAGCAAGGGTGGTTACCAGTGAAACAGTGTACAATTGAATTTCCCCACACATTAAGTTTTTAATAAACCATTTGGAACATTTCTAAGAAGTTGATGATGGACTGTTAACTGTGCTATACCCACTATTAGAAAACCTTGTTTGCTCATCTAGGCAAGACAATGCACACACAAATAAAAGCTCTTTTGTATTATGCATCCATGAGATGTTTATACACCAACTTACCAAGTAAGAGGTTGATTTTAGGCATTCATAGTTTTGCAGTAGGAATTTATGGTTGAAAGCTTGGACTTGGTAGGAGTGAAAAAAAAAGAGAAGAAACAATGATTTTACTTTATTTATCCTGAATATTATTTCACTATGGCTTCATGAAAAAGAAGAGGAAAAAAATTAGGAGAGAATAATAGAAAATTAAAGTTTACCTGATGTTTCCTAAATCAGGATTCTAGAAGGATAATACTGTATGAAAGACTTGTTGATATATTCTTTGAGAAATAGGATCTAGCTAAATTTCATACACTGATCACCTCTGCAGCTTCTTGAAACCTCACATTTCAAGGTCTGATAAGGGTCAGTACAAAGGGTGTTGCTTCACTTGCTTGTGATCTTTCGTAGAAAGGTCATGGGACCCAAAATGCTTAAGTCAGGAACCAATAAAGAGTCATTACTTACAGTTTGTAAGATTAAATCAAACCAAAATTCCCCCAAAAGCCATGCCAACATCACACCACCAAGGCAAAAACCTCACAGATCAATTCCAAAACAATGTAAACTAAAAGGTAACTGCAAAATTGCTCATTTCATGTGCAATGTGCTACTTGTGCTCTTTCTCTCTTCATACTGACAAAAATATAGCTATAAATTATTGTTAGCATCAATTCTTCTGCTCTTATTCATTCAGGTAATCTCTAGGGCAGCACTATAGGATGGACCAATAACTATAGATAATTTTCTAGATTCAATTTCCAATTTGAAAGCCTACTGTTGGAGTGCTTTTCTAAACAGGACCTAAGGTTTAAAATAATTTTGTTTCAGGCTGCACTCTGTATTTGAAATTATATGCTGACATTGTTTTACACATTGTTTGGCACCTGATTTTAGTGTTACAATAGTGCATCCTGATATCTTTGACCTTGCCTACTGCTGAATTGTGTGATTACATGACTCATGTCTTTTGAATTCCCTGGCCCAGGATCAGGTTGCTCATGTGTGTAATCAATGCTGTTCCCAGATATTCTCCGGGTAGGGATGATAGGGAAACTGCTGCTCAGCTTAGGCTCACTGTCCTGCCTGCTGAGGAGACTGTTACGATAACAGCTATGTTTACCAGCTTTTCAGCAGCCAGGAAATTCTCAACATTAGGGCACTTCAGGTACAGTTATATCTTATTAGTGTGTCAAACAAGAGCAAAAACAAACTGCAAATCATAAAAATGACTCTGTGTGTGGGTCTTTGTTTATAGAGACATTTTGAAAATAAAGCTCACTTATTCTTGTGACTATTTGTCATAGCAAGACCAGCCTTAGTTTTATTTTTTTTTCTGATTTTGTTTTTGCTTACTTCTCTGCCAGTTTCAGGCTTTATTACGTTCAGTTATTTGCCTGCATAGAAACTTCATACACTGAAAAGACAGCTGATAAGCAGTGACCATCACTAATGGAGGGCAAACACCAAGGAATTTTGTTCTTGATGATTGACCATCAAGGACATGGTGGTTTTGTCACCCTTATGCTCATGCCAGTATCTGTTGCCTCAAGGAGTCAAAAAACAACATGGGAAAGGTGTATGGACCTTTTCAAGCCCTGCTGTTTCAGCTCCCAGGGATGTTGGTGATGGAGAAGGGAAGAACATGGGTTTGGAATGCAGAAGCCACAGGTGCAGCAGTAGTCCTTATTGCTGTGCTGATTAGAGGACCAACTTCAATATATAGATGTAATAATAATAATAATAATAATAGAGATAGTCACTGTATTCTGCCAGCTGTGGAAATCTCCTTACATAGCTGGAGATTACGTAGTAGGGCTGGAAATGAAAGAGGAAACTGATTTATTCTCACTGTTCATTATTGCAATTCAGAGCAATTTATTTAAGGTCACTATCTCCCATTTTAAGGGAAAATGCAAACATTAATCTTCATATACTGTATCTTGGAAACCAGTGTCCTGGATAATTAATTTGCTATCCTCTGTGTGTGCAGTCTTTTCATATTTAGCAAGAAAGATAGCAGTCCAATCATCTGTGCTGTACATATGGGTTTGAGTATACAGCACAACTTAAGCAAACAGGAGATGATTGCTGTCTTCAAATTGATGACACCTTCAGTATTCTATTAGGGTCAGTTTTTATTTATTTCAAATACTGTTTCTATGATTAGGTCTAAACCCACAATAGTACAACAGAAAATTCACATCTCTTGCTTGGTTTGTCCAGAAGTGCTTGTGGGAAGACTAAGATGGAGGTGAGTACAAGCCATTTTCTGAGTGTTTGCCTTGGTTTTAGGACAGATTTTGCTGATCTTGTTAGTCAGAGCACCCCTAGCTTACCTGTCCCAAGCACTTTCCTTATGATGTATTTCAAGGTGCAGCTACATTTTGACTATGGTGTGCACATCCCATGTACTATTACTCCAAAGATCTGACCTTTGCTTTATGAGGGCATTTAGATTCATCAAGCAGGAGCCCATCCTACTCTACATGGAATTGAAATAAACACCACCAGAGACAGTGAGGTAAGCAAAATGCACTGACTTCTGACTTGTTTATGTCACAGTAAAAATATCCATCCTCCTACATAATATCAACCTGTGTGACCTCTCCCACTGCCAAAGAAACATAGAGGTGTCCTACAATAGCAAGGAAGACTAAAAGCTCAGGTTTTGCCAGTTTTGATAAACCCACAGGATGACACTAATATTTTCAATATGATGGATAGTGAGATTTTTTCCTCCTTTACATTATTTGGATTTTTTTTCTCCCTTAGAGGTCAAACTAGAGGCAATAGGTTTTGCTCTTCTGGAGATGCTGTTAAGTGAGATGGAAGTTAAGCTATCCAAGGGCAGAGAACATGCCCGGAGAGGCTGAGGACACCAGCATCCTAATGATATTACATATTAATTCTTGATTTCCCAAGTAGCTGCAAAATAATCATGATGCTTCAACAGCATTAGTGAATAATATTTAAAAGACACTGAAGAGACAAAAACAGGTGCAGGTGGTAGATAAGATAAGAGCACCGGGTTAATGGCACAATTTCTGGACAGTCTTCATATGCTTTTCACAAAGAACCTAGCCCTGCAAAATTCTTCTTCAATGATGAATTTCATATCAAAGACAAAAAAATAAATAATGCATCAGAAGCAGACCCTCAAAAGTCTAATCAAGACTTACGTGACCTTGCGCTTACCACTGAATCTTTTCAATGGTTCCCTGTCCAAACCTGAGTTTCCTTGAGTTTGCCTGAGCCAAACTAACTGGGGCATTTGCAGGACCAGGTCTTCCTGCAGGTCACATTTCACTTTTTAACCTTGGCCCTGCTGGTAAGCCAATGTCATGCAAGGAGCACATCCCACTTGTTCCTCAGTAGAGCCCTGCAGTTGTGATTTCCCTCTGAGCTCTGAAAGATAGTCTACCTTTCAATGCTTCATCCCTCCCTACTGGCTGTTCTTTCATGGTTTGTGGTTTCTTCTCTAAATGTCTGTGAGAAGATTAATAGCTTCACTGCTAATGGGCTCCTGGTAGTAACTCAATACCCACAAGGGCTCTCAGGGACAGTTTTTCTCATACTCATACCCACTTTCTCAATCTAAAGATACCAGAGAGAGGAGAGGGTAACTGGCGAGGCAACCCCTAGCCTGAGCTGCCTGTGTCCCTCTGCTTACCTGCACATACACACATACATGCACATCATGGCCACCCCATGTCCTTCCACTAACCAGTTTTTTTCCTTATCTTTTATGCTCTCCTGCTTTGTACAAAGCAGCCATGCAGAAAGTACCTCTCATACTCATGGTGTCCAAGGAGGGGACCCCACGGGCAGCCAGCACAGCAACAAAAAATTAACTGTTCCCAGTCATCATAAGCAGAATCCTTATGTGGTACTCTTTACCCAAACACTTAGAAAAGGCTGAACTTACAGCAACACTTTGTATGTGCAAATAAAACTTCAGTGGACAGCAGTGGTCCCAGGACTTGTGTAGATTAGGACTGCTAGAGAATCCCAGGAGACTCTGATGGATGCAATAAGATATGTGGAGCCTGAATCTATTTAGAATTAGTCTTTGCCCTCTCTTAAGTTTTAAGTATGGTGAGAAAAAAGAGTGAAAAAAAAGCACTCATACTCCACTTTTGGACAACAGAAGTGAAAGTCTGTATCTGGCTGCTGACTTATATGGAGGATTGGTGATTGGTACCAGCTGGAGATTTGGCCACTGGTCTGCTTTGTGTAGCACTTCAGAGATTAACTTCTGGATCAGCCAAAGCAACTTCTGAAGTTATATCTATTTTGTTAGGCAGTTCTGGCTGAAAAAAAAGAAAATGAAGAAACATTTCTTGGAACAAAAAAATGCATTGTTTAGAGTTTGGACTTCAAAATCACAAGAACATGCAGAATCTTCATGCAAGTAAGAACTTTACAAGCTTTGCATTCGTCTCTAATCCAAGCTCTGAATGTTGTTGAAAAGGAATTTCAGACGAGACTTTCTGCGTTCAAGAATGCTATTTAATTCCTGGCTCAGCATGAGGAGACTATGAGTGCTTTCTCCTCATCATCTCTCTGAGTTGCAGCTGACAACACTAAAGAAATGTCACTTTATGCCAGTTGACAAGTGCTGTGTCTTGTGCCATTTTATGTTTTGGTTTGGGTTGGGATTGGGTTTATTTTTTTCTCCTTGATAAATCAAAAAGGATCACCCAAGCTAGATTATCCAGAAGGAAATTAATTATTAAGCTAGCATTTCACTTAAGGAGGTTCCTATAGGGAGGGATCAGGATGTATAACAATGAGCCATCTAGCAGCAAACATGCTGAAAGGCTGCAGGGAGCCAGGAGCAGATCCAAGGGCAACATTTCTCTCTTGCACTCTGCTCCTGCAGTACTTCTCTCTTCTGGCCAGAAATCAGACTGCATCAGCCCTCATGTGCCCTATCTAAATGTAGTTCCCAGTCACAGCACTCCTACGTTTTTCACCAAATATACCTTTTATATGCTTGGGGAGCAAAAGTTTCCTTCTTGCACACATAAAGATTTTTGCAGTTTTTTTTTTGTTGATAGAACTTTGAGATAATATTCTGCATATGCAGTAGTGTGCATAACCATGGGATGTTCACTTCAAGCATTGGTGAAGTGTTTCATAACTCAAAGAGAGCACATCTACTCAACTGACAGCACATTCATCAGTTACTCTTACTCCATCCCTTCAGTGGCATCGTGATTTTCTCTGGTGATGTGCCCTGGGAGCAATACCCCGAGGAAAGCATCCATCCATCAAAGACTAAAGCTGTTTTGTCCACTGCTGCTTAACCAAGGGCTTCCATGCCAGGGCTGAAAGCAGGCTGCCCTTCTATCTGCAACGTCCATTCCAGGCCCATCACTTAGAGAGGTGAAAGAGATGCTTGGTGCGAGGGAGAAAAAGATATTTATCTTGCAAAATAGAAGTTAAAAAGTTCAGGAATCACTGCTATGTGGTCTGTTAGCTGAACATCATGATTTATTTTCAAGTATGGCAGTACAGCTTTTATCTAAGAGAGATGCTGGAGGTTGAGAGAAGATAATTATTTGGATTTGTCTCAATTTTTTCCTTTGCAGACTGGAGACTAGTGAGCCTATAACCTAGGAAAACATGAGAGACACAGACTTATCTCTCCAACACTCACCTTTAAAAGCAAAGCAGACCCATGACCTCTGCAAAGTCAATGGGAGTTTTTCCACTGACTCTAGTGGAGTCTGGATTTCACTCTGAGTTTTCCATAATGAAGGCAAATTTTCCCCTCGATTTATGAAGCATGGTGTTTTCCCAGCTTCAGTGCACACTGCCTCTTGTTTTCCAATGATGCATTCAAAAGCTGAAGTACACCTCTGTGAAACAAATTGCAGGATATACAAGAGGATTTAAATGAAATATGCTTATAGCAAGGGACATAATGTTCACTCAGTCTGCTAATTCCACTTTGTGGCCAATATAAATGCAAAACATATTATCTCCTGGAGATGTGGTATAGTCTTAGAGGAGGAGGATTACTGACCTTATGTTCAGGATGAACAAACTGACGTGAACAAAGAGATCCCGTGATGCCTATCTCCCATTAATGTTTGTTTACAAAGTTAGCCTTGCTAAATTTACTTGAGAAAATAGTAGCTTTTAAAAGAAAAAATTTCCATAATTCTCTGCAGTTCTACTGACTTCTGCAAGTCCATCAGGATGTCCAATTCTGTAGGATAGGAGCTCCATTTTAAATCTTATATTTTAATTTGAATGAGTAACTGTCTTTTTCTTGTTTTCATGTTTTCGGACTTAATGGAAATAATATGGAAAATGTGATCTCATAGATGTGGAGGATTCAAAACTAAGAATGGCAACAACATGCAAGAGCTTAATTTTTTTGACAATTTTTAAACTTTTGAATTACAAATGCCTAAGGTCCCAGGACCGAGTATTAAATATGTCTTTAATTCTGGGAACCCAGGGTTACTTTGTGGTACATTAGCACTTTCAATTCTAATGTGATCATCAAGTAGCCTGAAGCTGAAAGAAACCATTTATGGGGGCATACTAAAGAGTTCGATCCTTTGCTCACCACAGAAATTAATAAAAAAAAAATTCCATACAACAGCGCCCTGGATGTACATATATGCTAAATTGTATGCTTAGGAGCAAAGAAGGCAGGAGAGTACATGAAAACATATACTTGGCCTCAATGGTCCTGAATAAACATTAGAGGTCACAATGCAAGAAGCAATTCAACATGAGAAATTCCACTGATGTGATAACAAAGTTAGTAAGAGCAATGAGTATATTAAGAAAGAAGTGAGAGGGAGATGAGGTAATTTTTTTCTCTCTGTACAGTACAAAACTGACTAGGAGAAATCCTCCACGGCTCTAAAATATCACTGAAAAAACCCAAAGAAACACAAAACTCATATGAGGACTGAAACAAGTAGAACATTTTCCAGACAAAACCAGAAGAAATTTGGCTTATCTTCTCAAAAAAGTTTTAAATACTCAGAAGAAAAAAAGAACCCAAACAAAAACCCTCTCAAGAAATAATCTGGAGATGGAAAGAGGCAATGCTTTTTAATGGTCTTTGATACAGTGCATAAAGGCAGAATAAGCCAGCATGTGGGAAAAGACCCAATCTATTTAGATGAAAACTGAGGACACATCTTGCCTTACTTGATCCAAGATGATCCATTAGACACAGTTCTAAGGGAAGTGACAAGTATTTGCCTCTCCCAGTCTTGACTTTAGGTCTAGCTGCCTGACAGAAAAGCACACATAAGTAAAACAGAGTTAATGGAGCAAGATCATAACTAGATGAAATGTAATGGCCTGTGATGTACACAAGGTCAGACTAGATGTTCTAATGGCTAATGTCCCTTCTGGCTTTAAACTTCATAAATTGTTTCTCACAGCTGCCCTAATGAGCTAGCTGCCATTTTAGACTTGAGTTGGCTATGAGTTTTCCACACCAGTTTCATTGTGATAGCAGCATCCAGGACAATTCCAGGGCCAGGGGTACTGCAGGTGGCTGAGAAATGGTTCATTCCTGGTGTCTCATGCATGTCAGGAGCGGCACAACGCAGTGATGCATGAGATTTGGTTTTCAGGATTTTTGTTTCTGTAGGCTTTGAAGTGTCAGTGTCCTGGCTGGCCTGTCTCCAGAAAGGTGTGCATTTCAAAGAATCTTATTTTCCAAACTGATTGTTGGGAAGCCTGTGAGCTGGTACTCACATCTGTGGGGCTGTACATGTGCCTGAGCACAGCACTGCTCCAGACCCATGCTGAACAGGCCACAAGCTGCCGTTGAACCTCTATGGAACAATAACCTAAAACCGGTTATTTTAGGTAGATGGAAGCCTGAATGCTGTTTTTCTCGTTTGAAAAACAGTCTTATTGTTTACTTCATCAGCTGGCTACACCTCTGTGCAAGGGCTTTGTACAATGGGGGACATACTTTTCTTCTCCATCCCACAAAGCTCTCCCATTACTAGCATTTCTGTGTAGAGGGATTTAATTGTTAAGGGATTCAATTTCTGTAGGCATCACAACAAAGACAGATGTCCATCAAGTCTGTTAGAAATTAGCAATATCCTTTCATTCAAATTTAATCACAAGTGAAGTTTAACTTGCATTTGTGAAGGATGAGGCATTCAGATACGGTTTTATGGTTACAAAAAACATGTAATGATTTTGATAGTGGAGCCAAAAGGACATCATCAGACAGGAAGAAAATTGGCTCCTTGGTAATATTTAAAATACCTTCAAAACTAAATGCCTTGAGTTGATGCATTCCTAGCTCTTGAAGGGCATAGTAAATTCTCTAATGTATTGGAAATTATATCTAAATGTAATCAGCAAAAGCACTGGTACAGTTTATTTCCAGATGAGACCTTGAAATTCTGCCCTCTTGTTCAGATATCATTGTTACACTTTCATCCTGTTAATTAATTATTTAACACAATTACCCATTTTTGCCCTCCATGAGAGTGAGCAGTTTATTTAGTTATATACAAAATCATGGGCTGATACAATTTGCTGAGTAGAAAAATCACTGCTAGTTTTTGTATTTATTTGTGTAGAAACACATACATACAGTCATATTTGGTCCTATAGCATAGCTGATAAATTACATTTGATTTTAAAAAATTAACTGGATACTTTACCCTGCATGTACCATTACACTAAGTACATGCTGATTATAACAAGAAGCACAGAAATTTTAATAGTACTTATGCATTTGCATACTTGTGTATACGAATGTGTGGTTTTCTGTGCTGGTGTAAAATGTATAGGGCATTTTAACAGTTGTAAAATTTTGCTGCAATTAGAATTTAAAATAATTAAAATTAATAAAAAGTAAAATAACCGTTATTTTTAAAATAAATGACTGAAAAATATAGTTATAAAATTATGTGATATACCATGGTTCCAAAATACTTATAGGTATAAAATGTAACTGCAAAAACATCTTTAAATCTTTTTTGATTACTAATGTCTCATTTGATTTGATGCTTGACTTCAGGCCAGTCAGCTCATTGCAAATTCCCCTGGGGGCTTCCCTGGGACAAATTAATATATTTTACATAAAAAAATGAAAGGTCTTGGGCTTTGGCACACCACATTGTGCCAGAGTGAGACAACAGACTTCAGTCTAGTTTTGTTCTGCTTTCTTCTCTCTACAGTATAAAAGCTTCTATGAAGGAAAGTAAAACTGTCTTTTTTAATGGTCCTTAAGGTTTTTGAGGCACTTTGAATATGCAGTAGCAATTGAATTGCACCCTAAAATGTCAATGAGATTTTCATAAGAAGAAAGAGAATCTTCATTAAATGTATCCTTTGCCTTCAAAAAAGTATAATTTAAAACATTCTAATCAGGGAAATGCACCAAATTTCAGAAGCTGTCAGTAATATAACGAATGCTCAAATCCTTATAAAAATTATAGTCATGTGCTTTGATAAACATTATAAAGTCTTGGTCCATTACTAGTCCTTCTTCATTCAGTCAAGCTGAAGTACTTTGGGAAAATTTAAGGAAGGAAGAAAATTATTTGGTCGTGAATTAAAATTCTGGAAAAATTATACATCTTCATAAAATTTATTATTAGGCAATTTTTCCTGTGAACATTACAAAAGCAAAGTCAATCTGCTCTGTTTTATGGATTTAATTACTCTTTTAAATGGTTTATTTTCAGTGGTTTTACTAGTTTTCAAATACTGAGAAGAAATTATCATATGCTCAGAATAATTTTGCTGTTTTCCTTAAATCAGTATTTTCCATTTGCAATATTTATTTCCCTCTGCTCTGTACAAAGACATTTCTGACTGACTTAAAGCAGATGAACTCTGCAGTCTGTTCCTACACCCTTAGGAGGAAATGAAAACAAAAGGCCAAAACAGACAAAAAGATTTCCAACTATCTTAAAACAAAATAAAGCTCTTGGCAAGAATTTGTGTAATATATCTAGCAGTCTTAAGATTATCAACCAAACCACTGCTTTTGTTAATCTAGTAAAGATTATCAACCAAACCACTGCTTTTGTTAATCTAGTATTAACCTTTGTCTTTTTGGTGAGATCTTCAGATTCTGTTAACAAAGCATAGAGATTTTAATGATGGCACCTGTCCTCTTGAAGTGATTTCACCCACCATTATAGCTTTGGCACTAAATACAGGGAGCGAATAGATAAAGATAAAAATGCAATTACTACTTTGGAAAGTACAAGGGTTTTTTTGTTTACCAAATTTTTCAGTAGGGAATTTTCACTTGCTGCAGATACAATTAATGTTTCCTCTTTATTTCAGTTTTAATTTAATTTTCTTCTACAGTATTTCCAATAATATGCTCTAAACTACTATCATAACAACTGAGAAAAATTAGTTAGCACCATGACATTTTAAATTGCATTGGGATTTTTTTTACAGGAGGCTTTTTGCCTCCGTTTTCCCCATTTACTTGGGCAAAGCAGTGTTTGGAACCTGTCCCGGTTTGAAAGACAGGTGTCTGCTAGGGAAGGCAGGAGCCTCCCTTGGAATGGAAAATGTAAACCCCTTCNGGGGTGCGAGGCTACAGTGCAGAGAAAGCTCGGAGCAGTGCCGAAGCAGCAGCGGGGGCGGGGCAGCGGCGGCCTGGCTCCAGCAGGGCGGGGAGAGGGGAGCTCAGGATCCCGGGCATCCGAGCAGAGGGTGATAGGTCCCTCTTCTAGTGAGGCAGGTGAATATGGTCCCAGTACAGTGGCTGCTCTCACGAGCAGAGACTCACCCCATGGCAGAAGCAGCAGCTCTGGGCTGAAAGAGAGAGCTACAGGTGTCCCAGCCTCTTTTATCAGCCCAATTCTTGGGGTATCTCTGCCGCTCAGAGAGAAACTCCTAGGTAAGAGAAGTTTGACCAGATGCCCTCCTCCCCTGAGCTTGGCCATTTCTTTTGTTTTTCTTAAGTATCCAGTTGTTAGTATTTCCTAGCAACTTATGAGAAAAAAATCTAAGTAAAAAGGAACAAATGGAAAGAAACCTAACCCTTAACAGAACCCTGTACAACTTCTGGGGTGTAAGCAGAAAAATTGTAAGCAGCTTTGTGATTACTTCGACAAAAGATGCTCCAAAAGACGTTGTACGATCTGGGTGTTAATGTGCCAGCTGGCTGTAGGTGTTTGCACTGTATTCCTTTCTAAGAACCGCTCATGACATCCCTATCTTTCTACTTCTACTGGTGTTACTCTGCCTCTATAAGTATCTGCCCTTTTTTTCTGGTGGTAGTTATGAGAGATGGAGCTACATGATCAGCAGATCACATGATACTATACAAACCACCGGAATAAGTATATAAGGGTTTAAAGGAAGCATTAGTTTAAATTAGGGTGTCAAACACAAATGTAATGGTGAGTTGTCCTGCTCACAGTTTGAGAGGTATGTAATTTTTTTTTTGTTTAGATATTGTGGTTACAGAAAAGCTTTTAATTCCAGTTATTAATAATTTTGCTCTAGTCCCTTTGCCATACAGTATACAGGGCTGTTAATCAGTATGAATATGGTTCAGTTTATAATGACAATGCAGTCCTGAACTATAGTACTATGTCACTGTACTGAAAGAGCACAGTATTTATGTCAGCCTTCCTGGGATGGGTCTCATTACTTGTCAGTGATTGTTATGGCAAATATCCCAGCATCCTGCAGCATTTCTACGTGAAGTTCTCCTTACAAAAAGAGGAGGAAATTGCTGACATGTCTGGGATGAATTAAAGCTTCCCAATATCAGCTGGGAATAAATCAGCTGTCTGCTAAATACAATTAAGGTGACATGCAATGTTTAGTTAGTACATAAGAAAACTGCTAGCATGAATATCTCTCTGTTTAAAATACTATCACTGTATAAATAGCTTAACAGGATGAATGGTGGCTTTCTAAAATAGGCAACATATAAACTGGCTGCCTTATGCCTGTGTCAGATCGACTCTGTTAGTGTTATCTACAGGTACTCTTGATCCCTTACTGGCTTGATCACAAGTGACCGGCACAGTGTGAAACATCCTGCAGCTTCCCAGTCATTTAAGACAATCAAATGTTTCTTCACATTTTTTGACATTACAGGTAGCTTTATCTCAGGTTGTTAAGGTTTTTCACCCCTTTTGCCCGATTCATCCCACGTGTCCTGCTGAGATGGACTGTCACATCTCCAATCTTCTGCATCTACATCCTCCAGTTAATCAAACTTATCATGTACTCTACATGTGCTTTGTTTTTGTTAATTTATCTTCCCAAACTTGGAGCTTAAGACAAGTGAGCAAAGAAAAAGACAGGTAGAGGAGACCACAAAAGCATCAAGAACAAACAATGCTCTTGTTCAGCTGTGTTTCTGAAGACAAAAAAACTCAGGCTATATGAAGATGAAGACTCCATTTTACTTTGAAAGAGGGTATATGTTTTGCAGAAAGATTTACTATTCATTTGTCTCAATCCAATCCTTTAAATGATTTCTGATAAACAGGTAATTTTAAAATGTTTTCCTCTGGCATGACACTCTTGTCCTCACTCTTTCCTTATATTTATTGATTACATTATCCCCAGTAATCTATCTGGGACCCACTACAGGCTGAAATCTTTGCTCATTTATCTATAGTGTTTGTTTCTGTCTGGTGCACTGAGATAACATCATGCCCACCAGTTAAGTAGCCATTCTCAGTGTAAGCCTCTGTTTTCAATTCTCACCCAAAAACCATCTTCAGAAACACCAGTGAAGTGGCTGCTCACTATTATTTGATGGTTTTCTTTTAATCTTTGTTTTTATTTTTAAAGATAATTACGAATATTTTGTTTATGCATTGTGGCTTGTGCTGAAAGGTGGAAACAAACAGCAGCAATCTTTGTTGGGGCTTTTTTAGGGTTTGTTATCTTTCTTTCTTTCTTATTTCTCTAAATTATTTAATTATTTGCATGACAATTTAATTTTGGGGTTAAGGACTTATATATTTCTTTCTATCCCAGGCTTAAGAAGCTTTTGGGAAAGATGGTGTTTTGTTTGTTTTTGTTTAAAGAAGAGCATACAGTGGCATAAAAAATGCATGAATAAACATGTAGGATTTTAAAAGAAGCTGCAGTTGTAGTTAAAATTCTAAAAGTGAAGATAGTCTGAGCTGTCCTGCCCTTCCCTGCAGAGGGAACATTTTCTCATTTGACTTACTATGGAGATGGAATTTATAAAGGCATATACAAAACATTAGCAACCAGTTCCTCACATATAGTCTACAGTTTTGAAAGCTTTGGGACATGATCATCTTTCTGTGCAAAAGGTCTGACAGGATTGTGACAGTACCACCTGGAGCAGAGACCTTTACCCTGGGAGATTTTGAGGACCACAGCAAAGCAACAAAGGGACTGGAACAGAGATTATACAACCTGCAGCATTTTTTTCCATCTGTTTTTTAATAGGGGAAGTATACAATTAGTTCCATTTACATCTTCAATGCAGTTCTATAGTGCTTGAGTTGCCTCAAAAAACTTGAGGATTTTGACCTGTCATTGGTATAACAAACACCTAATTGAGATTTTTTTTTAAAGTCAGTTTGGGTATAGGAATTGAGCATCTGGGAAATTTCAAAGAAAATGACTAGATGATAACTGAAAGTGTATGAGCACAAATATTTCTCTTCCATCACTTTGTGTACTTTGTGCATTTCATATTGTTGCAGTTTTTTTCACTAGAGATTCCAGTAAATCCTGGAAACATTTTATATGAGAATAAAGGTAGCAAATAGAAAAACAGTTATGCCAAAACCATTAAAAATTTCAAATACTCAATAGTGGAAGAAGTAAGAACATGGACCATTGAAATTTTTGCAGGCCTAGGGTGTGTGAATGCATTCAATGCTGAGTAGTCAGATTAAGAGCCATCTGAAAGCCACAGAAAGATTTCTACTGACTTAAAGGAAAGCTTAAGAAACTGTTTGACAGTAAGGAAACACCAGTGAGTAATACACTTGTCTTGAAGGCTAAGCACACACTATCAACTTTCATGTTATGAGTTGTTATAAAGGCAGCATGAGTTCTTTTATCGCCACTTCTTCTCTGCATGCAGGTGAAACAAGTCACTTCTGTTTTGTTGAACCTTGTATTGTTTGTTCCCAGAAAATGACCATACTTTGCTATATTTCATATAGCTGTAAATTTTTTTTTGTGTTATTGTACAGCTGCATAGAAGTGACCTGATTATTCATTGAAATAATGCATTTTTAACAGCAGCAAGTAAAAGGCAGTATGAAACTGTATCACTGATAACTTCTTTTTGCATTCTAATTTATTTAAGACTTTTTAAAAATTTTAAGAATTGAAATAGAACTACCAAAGTCCAGTGGTAACTGTATGAACAGTTGTAATAATGGGATGAATAAACGTGAGAAGGCAATCTTTTCCTGAGCATACTGCTGTGGCAGGCATCAGTGAAGTGGCAAGAGGCAGAGATCCTTATGGTAGTGGCTCACTGAGCTCATTCAGTGGCACCACATGCAATAGTAAATACTGATCACTGTGCAGATAACAAATAGAATTGGGTTCAGAAGTCCTGCCAGGTAAATTGTCCTGTCTTCAGGATGTCATTTATATGGGTGCGTTAGCTCACCACAACAGTTATTTAACTAAGGAATGAGGAAACCAATAGAAAATTTGTTCAACAACGTCCATGCTCATTCAACCAAATAATTCAGACTGGGACTGGAGCACCTGAAAATAATTCATCTCTTGCAAGTCTCACCAATCGCATCAAATAAATTTTTACGACTTACTTCTGGAGAGAGGTAAAAGACATTGATTATAGATACTCATTACAGATCTTCCTTCCCCTGATCACAGTGAAATAGAGCAGTGGACCACTGAACCAGAAAAATCAGTTTATCATGATCTCTACAAGTGTTGAAACATGATACACAGTATTCTTTAAAAGAAAAAACCAGTATAATGTTCAACTAAGCAAAACAATGGGACAACTTGGTCTGCACACTTCTATAGTGAGAGTCCCACCATGTCAGAGACAACTGAATGGGATGCAAGGGCTTCCCAGTGCAGAATAACAGGCTGGAAAAATCTGAACTGTGTATGTACATTTGCTGTGAGCTGTTCCCAGTGGCCTGGCTCAGCTGTGACCTATTCAACCCAAACTAGGAAGACCCATGCCTTGGTGTGAAACACATCATGTTTTGTCTTCAGTCTCACAACTGAGACTGAAGTTGTGTTTCAATGCTTCCGATTTCAGGGAAGGGAACTTGGCTGAACTCCCTCTGCCTGGCTCATGGCCATGTATCCTGACTTTCCGAGGTCTGGCAGCAACTGGGTATTGGTATACCAATAATGATCTACAAAATAAAACACAGCCTTCTTAGAACCTATTAAAAATCTTCACTTCTTTGAGAGTGTAGGCCTGATCCAGCACCCAGTATAGGTATATCAGCCTCTTCATGAGTGGCTACCTCATCAGTGGGTCTATCTTAGCAACTGGAGCTTGTCTTTTTAATCACTTGTCAGTTTTGTTCCTTCCCAAGCCCAGAGCATTTCGGATTTGAAGAATTGCTTTCCAATAGCTGAATGAATAAGAGTTAGTTGCAGCCCTCTGCACAAATTATCACTCAATGAATGCAGAATAATGCATTATAAGTAGTACTCTATTGTATTTATTGTGCAAAAAATTATGTGTGTTGAATTTGAGCTATTGAAGAGGCACTTCCATGGTAACTCATCTCTCTTGACAAAGTCTTTATGTCAGAGGAGAGTGGAAGATGCAGAAACTTAACTTTGTAACCAGTAAGAGGAAGACGGCCAGTATTAACCTCACCTAAGAACCATTAGAAAACAAGCTGATGTGTATGTCTTCCATTGAATGTCTTGCTGACCAGGGAGTTGCCAGCTGCAGGATGAGAATGGAAGCGAGGTGCAGCTGGTAGTACCTTTTTAAGGCAAAACACAATAAATCTGTGCTGCATTATTTTCCAAGATGCTGGCTGCCCACATAGATTAAATCACTGATACGTTTTAAAAAGAAAATAACAGCATGGAAGGGTGACCTCAATGTGACAGTGTTACTCAATGCTGTCAGTAATAGAGCAGGTAACCACGCAGCCAGAAAGATCAGTTTAATAGCAGGTGCACTTTTCTGCCTTTCACTAGCATTGTTTTTTTCAGTTTATATGCAACAGCTTTGCTACCATTTCAAGGTATGCCTAGAGACTGTCAATTTTAGGTATTTTCAGGTTTGCTCTGCCTTGATTTCTTAGTCTGACATGAGATTATCTAATCCCCTCCCAAATCTTTTAGCATTACACCTGTTCCACTGAGATCCCTGGGTTTTGACCTCTGGAAAGCAAAACAGCAGCAGGGCAGGTCTCATGCCTGGGCAGGGTCTCAAAGGGCATCCCGATTGCTCAAATCACAGCCCAAACTCTCCTGGTTTTGATTGAGTCCTTGATACCAGTTCTGCAGTTGTATGCTACTAGTTTAGCTGAGGCTAGACTGGTTTCTTGGTGCCACAGACTTGAAATCAAGAATATTCATGTCCATTGGCTGTATTTCTGTCTTTCTAAGGAAAATGTTGACTTTTTTCCAAAAAGTGCTGGCAGCCAAATGTGCTGTATGTGCCATTCTGACTTAGAAAAGCCATTTTGGACCCTGCCCTGAGTCCCATTCACATAGGTGTTTAACAGCAAATCTAGTCTAAAAATAGCCACTAAGCAATGTGTATGGTGCAATAGAATTTTACACATCTTGAGAAAACTGCATATCCTGCAACATCTGTTTCATATTGCAAACGTTACTGATTCCTTCATAGTTTTCTAGTTTGGAAATCTGTGAGATTGTACAACACAAGATGAGCCAAAAGCACACTATAACAGCTTGTGGATCACCTAGATCCTGCCAGAGTGATTAGACTCCCACTGGCAAAAAAACCCCAACAACAATTACTGCCAATAAGTGTTATTTTAGCCAAGCAAAGTGCATATTTATTCAGTGGCCTCTGCAGAATCGAATGCACCGTGTTTAGTCTCCATCTGCTTTCTCTTATCCAAGCCTCTTTAGATTCTGTGTTGCAAAAACAACCTTGTTGCGAAGGAGATGACCTGAGTTTATAATGGATCATCTGCAGAGACTTTCCTGTGTAACTGTTTTGAGGAACTGGAAGACAAATTCTGTGCCAAACCCCCTGCACTTTGGGTAGAAGTGGGAGAGGGGAGCAGGGGACATGAGATCCATATGTTTATCTTACTTTGTCTCCTAAAGTCTTGCTGTTCCTGGCTGTGATTTTTCTTGAAATGTTAATTGTAGGAGCTGGGGATGTCAGTGATGCTAACAGACTAAGTGCTTAAAAAAATCATTCAATGAATAAAAAGACAATTTTAGAAACAGTGATCAGCTGCAGCAAAAGCAGTGGCATGCATGAGGAGTGCAGGATTGCTCCTCTGCCCACCTGGCACCACTCTGGCCAAGGCCCTGTCAGTGGATTTCTCCTTATGCCCGTATGTTGGCTCTCAAAACCAGCCTCAGCAAGAGTTATGAGAATGCACCTGGCTGAGCAAGCATTTCCCCCACAATGATGAGGTACACAGGTGCAAATACTGCTACCGTCAACCAGCTGGGCACCAGTGTGAAAAATTGATGTGATGTGTCTCCAAGGAATGATTCATTTCTAGGACAAGCCATATTGGTTCTCCCTTTGTTCATGGATTAAATAGATGCAATTATACCAGGACAAGTATTACTTTATGCTGCTGAAGGATTTATCGGTTACCATGCCAGGGTGAACTTAGATGATGTCTTACAGAGAAAAGATGTTCCCTCCTGGCTCCTCTGGGAGTCATCCAGCTCACTGCTGGCAGATCTCTCAAGCAGCTGCACAGGGCACCCAGAAATGGCAAAGACCAACGTACAGGGACAAAGGCAGTCATCAGCTCACTGCACAGCAAATAGCATCAAATTGCCTGAGTGGCGATGAGTGGCACCTCCCAGCACAGTGCCCCATGTCACAAGCAGCAGTTGGTGCATGCCAAGATAGGCAGTGCTGCAGGTCTGTCATTGGTGACTGGGTGTTTTGACACTGTGGCAGCATATGAATATTGGGAGTGTGGGCAGCTGTGTGCAGTGTTTTTGATGAAGAGAATGACAGGAGCTCGCATCACAGTGATTAACATATTTTCCCACCCACCTAAGACCAAGACCATTGCACACTTAGTCCTTTGCACACCTCAGTGGAAGCGTGCTGCCTCCTTCCTCTTCTCCAGTATATCAGTCCTGGGCTGATACAGAGGGAGCTGGGGAGAGTAAGGGAGTTTTACACTCTTCAAGCTGACCACAACCACATGCACCCTGCTCATGCTGAAGATACAGCACACCACCTCCACAAGCATACCATGGGACTCTCCCAAGTCACTGCAGAAGAAAAGGAGGCCTAGTGTTAGCAGTTTGCCAGTGAAAAGGAATCAGGTCTGTCACTTCTATCAGGATGTGAACATGCACAAGATAAATCAGTTCAGACACCTGAGGATAGGGACATCTTATTTGCCAGGACTGTGCCCAATAGTCACATGAGGCTGAGGGCCAAGGCTGTGCTCTGACCTGTGGGGCAGCTGTGCTGCAACTGGTTTATCCCTGACATATGGCATGATGAGAGGGGGAAACGTCTGTGTTGGGCCATAAGACATGAGTGTGCTGAGAAGAAGTGTTCCCATGTTGCTTCTCAGTAGATACTCCAGGCCTTTCAGCACTACTTAGGGCCTGAAGACCACAAGTTCAGCTTCTGTCAGCTTTGTAGGCTGTGCTACCTCCCATTTCCGTGTTTTTTCTGCTCTCTTGCATGGACAAAACGTTCTGTTCACCTGCCCTCACACATATTGAGCACATCTGCTGTCTCTGCAGGACTCGAAATTAGAAGACACATGTGCAAAAACCAATTGGCAAAGAACTGTCTGCATCAAGGGTGAAGTTGATCACCTCTGCCAGATTGGGAAATGCTGTCCAGCCAATACAAGCTGGGGAAGAAAAAAGTTTCAATTTAAATGTTACCCAGGTCCAGGGCTGGTAGTACTGGTTAGAAGGGCAACAGAAAAGTGACCAAGAGAGGAAATTGTTTCCCTTTGATCAGCTATCATTAACCAGTTGTAAATTGGTTTCAGACTGTGAAGCAGCAGGTGATGAATGCCTTGTCATTACTCATGTAGCCTCAGCTTTTGAAAGAAGGACCTGGGTTACCCTGAACAGGAGCCTAACCTCGGAGTTACTGGTATAAATCAGTACTCCCATTCCTGCTAATCATCTATAAATTACTTAGCCATTCCCAACAGTTCCTGGCTGGGCTAGCTGGACATCTCAGATTAATGAACCAGCAGTGAGCTCTGCCCATGTTATAACACACTGAATAGCAATATCACTTTTCATGTATTTAAATTAACTGTTTCAGAAAAAAAAAAAAATCAGGATAATAGGGACAGATCTGGACTTTCCATGACACTAGCAGTCATTGTTTCATAACAAAGAACTGCTAGGCCTAGAAACATCTTCTTCCATGTTGGAAATATTCAAAATAGGTGTAAATAGGGTATCAGTTTTATTTGTCTTTAAGGTCAAACACAAGGACAGCAAAGCTACACATCTAATTTTTACAGCGCATTTTATACTCTTACTCTCTGATCTTCCTTATCCATCTCTTTTTCCCTTTCAATCTATTTAATACAGATCCCAGACAGAAAGAGCACATGCTCTTTAGTTCAAATTGTTATTACTTGTTACAATAAATTTATTTGCTTGTGATTATCAGTTCAAGAAAATAAAACATTTGTTTTCCACACCACTGTTCTGCTTATGGTCTTTTTTTACTAGTATTCTTCACTGCATCCCTGATAAAATAAACCCAAGTCCTAAAATCTTCCAATTCTCAAAAGCCATGAATTGCTGAAGAGACTCTATGTCTATTGTGCATGTCTGTCTATGCTCAAGAGGCTGAAGCATGGGATTCTCAGCATAGAAATTAGGTGGGTAATTCAGGTGTTTACTTCAAATAATTTTCTTTCTTGCATGAAATCTTTCATGCCAATGGTTTGTGACAAATATTAATAAGCTGCTTTGGTAAGCAAACCTGGGAGCTGATTGAGTAGAGTCTGCCTACCCTATCCTGAGTAGATTCAAGATTTTGGTTTTTTTTTTTTCTGTTGCCCTTTAAAAATAGGGCCATTTCTCTTTTTTTTTTTTTTTTAGCCATATTGTTTCTCACTGTTTAAAAAGGAAATTATTATAGCCATTAAAAATACCATTGGGTATCAAGAGGCACTGTGAATCACCTTTAAAGCAATACAGTGATCAAGATGATTTTCAGGTTATATGAATGTTGGGGGTTGAATAATTTCTTTTCTTTCCTGTGGAATTTTNGTGGCCAAAGGGGACTAAAATTGAGCTGTACTGTTCAGTTTTGTAGTCAATTTCTAAAGTTGGTGTTGTTTTTATGCTGTTTGCCTGGTTAGTTATATTAGTAAAGAACTGTTATTCCTATCCCCATATCTTGTGCCTGAAAGCGTCTGATTTCAAATTATAGTGATTGAAAAGGAGCGGGTTACGGGAAAAGGGGTTCATCCCTCTCCTTGGCAAATACCTGTCTCTTAAACCAAGACAATGAATCACAAATATTAACACAAATATTTCTTCACTATGAAATCAGTTGTGGAAGTTTGTTGAGACTTAGCAGTAGCAGGTGGAGGACTTGTGTTGCATACTTCTTGCTGACCTGTTTAGTGTTTCACAATTCTCTGTGGATTTTACACAGGAGGCAGGCACCAGTAAGGCAGGCACCTGAAAGATCTTCAGGTGATGTGAAGCTATGGAAGGATATTGCTAAGCTGTGCACGAGTGATCTTAAACAGACAACCAAGTCTGACATGTTTTGGAAACTTCAGGACCTCATCCCATTAGTCTTTCAATAGCCTTTTGTGCAACCTAAACTGACAGCTTTACCCTTACAGTTACAGTGAACAGAAGGCAACAAACATGGCCCCAGTCACTGCTTTTAAAGTGAACCTCTGCTCTGATACATAGTGCATGTTGCAGGGTCATATATGCCCAGGTGGGAAAGGCAGAAGATACAAGACTCTTCTCCCTCAAGTGAGCAAGTGATGAACAAGTGTTTCAACAGTTCTTGCCTGCCCAAGGGTCCATCTGAAATTGAGCTTAAAAGAGCAATGGGACTCAATGGGTAAGCAGGATGGTTGCTGGGAAGAGGAAACTTAAACTGGAGTCTTGGGTGGGCTGGGCTGTGCAGGGGAGGTACCTGCTTGCCTGCTGCAAAGCTGCAAAAATTCCGAGTGTACTGCTGAGGCATTCCATAGGCCCTGCTGGCTCATCTGGCTTTGTGTCTTTGGTGCAAAGCCACCATGAGGAGTGGTAATGGCCTGTACCTGCTGCAGCTACGTGGCCCCTAGCCTTAAAAATCCCTGGGGACAGGGGATAGGGGGTAGTGTGTGCAGGCTATTGCACCCATGCTGATGTGCAGGACAATGCTAAATGCTGGGGTTTCTGAAGCTCTCACTGCTGCCAAACAGCTTCATCACAACCAGTTACCTGTGGAGAGGTTTTTTGGGATAGCAAATATTGGGGTAGCAAAAACCCATCAAATCCAGAAGGTAGCGGGATTTTACCGTGAAAGCAGGTAAGGCATTGCTAAGCCACTGCATGAACATGAACTGTCAACAAATTTCTTAGTATGTTTTAACGATATTTTAAGTTTTGGACTTATTTCATCCTGAGGCTTCTTCTCAGTAGATTATTTTCCTTTGACCTTTTGAATGCTTATGGAATCTCATCTAATCTTGAAGAGGTCTCTTCGCAGAAGGAAACACATACATTCGTAAGTGGCTCTTGTATTGTTTTACTCTTACCTTAGTGGGCTTGGTTGAGATCAACAAATTGTTGGGGGATCACTGATACAGAACCTTCCTTTGAATGTCTATGTTCTGAATCTTAGGACTTGGATTTAATGCTATATTTGTTCACAATATATTCATAGTAGACTGACATCAGTTAAAAAGAAAAAACTACATTTTTAACAGGGCTGTAGTTTGAGAGATACTTTTAGGAAAGTGCCAGAAAATACCTGAAGAAAATACTGAAGGCTTGCTTCTGCTAGAAGATAAGCAGGTGTTTGCTGCCAGCTGCTCAAATGAACAAGAATTCAAATGGGATCTTCCTTTGGACAACAAAGACTAAAAAATGAGTCTGCCATCATATTAGCCATTCTTTTGTCCTATTAATTTTGATCAACTTCCTCCATGAACTATGAGTTCAGTTCAGCAACCTGTTTTTGCTTCACAGTTTTAATGTGCAAACCTGCCATGCTTCTAAGCATACCAAACTTTTCCTTAAGTTCATCCTAAAAAGAGTAGAGGTAAACAAAGGCACTCAAATAACGGAAAACAACACACAACACTTCATGAAATTTTTAGTGTTTTAAAGTAATCATTCTATCTTTCTTTTGGATGACATTGTTTATTGTAAGACATCATTTTTATTAAATACACTGTAATACAAGAGACTTTCAATGTCATGTTTAGAGAAGCTGGTTACATGATTCACAAACAAAACTTTTAACACTGATACCTAGGCATCACTTTGAAATCAGCCAAGATGCAATGAAAGTTTTAAAGCAATGACTATTTGCAACAAACTGCAAAACAAGAACCACTAAGTATTTCCACGGAGACATCACATTAAATAAATTTTTTAAAAAAAGGGAAAAAAGAAAGGAGAAAGATAGCTCTACACACCATGTCACAATTTTGTGACAATATAGATATTTATATTTGTATGTAGGTATCTTCCTCTTTACCTAATGTGACAAACAGTGGTATCTAGAAATATATATACATAAAATATAGGTGGAGAGAAGGGCTGGGACAAATATTTCATAATTAATTGATTATCTCTCTCTATTGGTGATCCAATTAAACATAAATTTTGAATTAAATTATTTGTATATAAAACATTCTTAGGTGTTTTCTAAAAGTTAGGAAAGATACATATAAGCTGCAAGAATTAGGCCTCTGGATAGATTTGATTTGTTCTGTTTTCTCACGTATTCCAATCAACGGCCTCACTTACTAGCAGCTTCCATAATCCTTGCTCAAATATTCAGTGTTTATAAAACATCAGCCAGTCATCACTCAGAACCTTCTACAAGCAAACAAAAAATCTCCACAGACCTTGTGCAGAATGCATAGACGGAAAAATAACACATCCATCATTTCCCATTTCTTCTCCTGAGACATATGTTTAAAAGATGGCAAAATAGTCACTTCGTTGCTATTGTGAATTTCACAGTGTTTTCCCTGCAACATGTAGACTTTTCCCCTTTTTTTCCTTCATATTTGTGATGAACAACATATCCCCCCCACCCTGCCCAAATAAAGGTGCTTTAACTCTATAGGTGTTTTAGGCTCTCAAGGACCTCTTATTCGAAACAGCAGTGGTTTATTCCAGTCCTCACAAAAAGAAAATACAACTTCCTTTGCTATCAAAACCTTAATCTCTCTTTAGAAATCCCAACTTCTGCTCCAGTCCCTCACCACTCCCCTCCCCTACATTTTATAGCAGTATTTGAAATTCAGTTACAGGCTGCAACAACCCAAATGTGGAATTGTGGACTAAAACATGGATTATACCTTAGTCATTTGGGTTATTTAATTTATTTTTAAAGTGTTTTGTAAAAGTCTATATCAACCACAATCTCTTAAAAAGGTGGGGAGGGTACAGATAGAGAGAGAAAGAGAGGGAAATAAAGAATTATAAGAGAAGGAAAGAAGGATGAAAGACAGGAAAAGAGAAAGAAAGAAAGAAAGTGATAAAAAACATCAAGGACCAAAAAAAAAAAAAAAAAGAACAAGATAAAAAATAAGCAGTTAATTATTAACCTGTAGACAATATATAGATATGTTGTTTTACAGGTCAAAATAATGCAGTCCTTTTAAAAGTGTACACTCCATCAGGCATCATGAGATGCTGTTGCTGTACAAGTGTCTTTCTCCACAGCCAGTTCCAAGTTCTGCAGATCTATTGAGAGTGAAGGACAGAGTGTGACAGATGCCACTATTATTACTCCTGAATATCAGTGTTCTCGTTGCTCCTCCAAGTCATGTTGCAGTGTGAATAGTCCAGCTTATTCTTGGAATTATTTCGTTACTTCAGGCAAGTATAAAATGCTAATGGAGCGGCACTGTTATGCTAGAACAATAAAACAACAGTAGCACAAACTCAGTAAAACAAACTCTGTTTTCTGAGCTTGGAAGCGTCTCTGTTAATTTCATTGTGAGAAATCAACAAGTGAGATGGGAATGGAAGAAATGTTTTTATGCAATCATCTGGGGAAGAAAAGTGCTTGTTCTTAAATCTCTGGCATTCTAGCACTGCCTCTGCTGCACACCAGTTAGAAAGTTGAATCTTGCAAATATAGAAAAAAAATATCAAAAGAAAAAAATTTGGTTACTCAGCAGACGTTATCAATTTATTAATAGCACTCTAATAATAATTTGTAATAACATTGGTGTATGTAAATTTATACATATACACACAGCCCATACATAATGTGCATGCATGTCTGCACATATATAAGTAAAATACAACAGACATAGGCATACATGTATATGCTATGNTGATTGTCATACTTACTCAGTGTACACGATTTACCTGACAGTGCAAGCATGATGAATATGCACATATACTCACTCTTCATTCTGATTTGAACATATTTCTTCCTCTTCTCTGCTCACTCTGTTACACTTACCCACCTTTTTATGAACAAACGTAAACTATGTATAGCTACAGTTTACAGCTTTTCTACTGTGATTATACATTTTATGCACTGTCAAGAACATTAATTATATATGTCAAAGTTATCCATGGTGGTGGCTCTGTAGAACATTTGGTCCTTTAGAAATTTAACAAACTGCTATCTTATTGCACAATGCATTTTAATACTATTTATTCACTGAAATGACTCTAAAAGTCTCACTAGTAAATCAAAAAGATGCCACTAGGTACATTTTCAGGGTCTTGTGGTTATTTTTTGGTATACATTCTTTCAGTGCTTGGAAAATACACCTGCTTGCTTTTGGGCTGGAGCCTCTTTTACAGTAAAAGCATCATCTCAGATGCCTTTTTCTTCACCTCAGAAGAAAGACAGAATACACAAGTAGAAACTTAGCAGCCCCCTCCATCAACTGCACCCTCTTCCCACTGCACAATAAGAGGACTCTGATATCTTTCTTTTCAACCACTGTTATTTTGAAGATCAATTTCAAATTCCTTTAAAATATAACATTCATATTCTCAAGAGAATGGGTTTCACTGGATGCTCAGTCTTTTTCTAGTTTTCTGTGAGAACTTCCAAGACAGTCTAGATAAAATGTTAAGGCCCATTTTGTAGGAATCTTCCTCTGGCTTTTTATGTGTTTCCAGTTCAGTAGCAGTTAAGAAATAACTTCTAGTTTGTTAAAGAAATACTGAGTATGGCTTTATAGTTACACTGTTATGTTTATTTGTAATGCTGCCTTTTCAATGACATTGAGAAGGGTGAAACTTCATCAGTGTCCAGTGAACTGTTTTCTTCTGAAAATGTTCAGAATTTTTATAAGTTAGCTCTAAAAGCTTCTGAAGGAAAAACTTAAAGTGCCTCAATAAATAATACATGCGAGCAAATTATATATTAAATGTGCTATGGGAACACTTACAAAAATAAAATGCTTAATTTATTAAATAAAATATCCCCAACACGAAGATGGACTATTTTGATCTGGCTCATATCATTAGGAAATAATAAAAAGAGAAAATGGAAAGAAAGATCACTTTTTTGCAATAACGCCCCCTCACAGAGGGAGGCAGAAGTCTTGAGGAATAGGTAAGGTAGGTTTTCATTTGTAAGAATTCATATTAAAAATAATCCTAGCTCTAAATTTCAAATTGTCAACTTCTAGTTTGAAAAACAACATGTATACCCATGCAGCGATCATCAACACAGTGGCCATGCAAATGTTATACACATACAATGCCAATCCAACCAAAAATAAATTATTTAATAAAGTGTGTATGTTGGTTATGACAGCAATAGTACCAATACAAAAATGACGCTGAGGTCAGAATCTTTGCACTCTGAATAGCAAGCCATAACCACAGAGTAATTTGTTTTATCTAGAGATCTTTATCCCCTGCTATGTCTCAAACATAACCAGTGATCTCCGTGCTTTAGATTATTCATGTTATATCAGCCTATAGTATCTATAACATTTTAAAGGCATTTTAACATGGCTAATGTCTTCCATTAGCCCCTTCTAATGAAATATAGGTTATATTGTTATGAGTTTGCTATGCCTACTAGGGTGAACTACAAGATGAGTGATTGTTTCTGCACAAAGGGCATTAATTGACAAAGACCATGCACAGTTTTGCTTGCATGGTTAAAAAAAGAAAAAATAAAGGATTGAGGAAGGAAGGAATATGCTGCTGGACAAGCACAATATAAGATACACCTGCCTCAGCATTTATAGTTTGTCCTATCAAAATCCTTAGTTTCAACATGTGATCTTGAAATTAATATTGTATGTAACTAAATCTAGCTTCAGCCTTTACTAAAAAAGACTAGCTGGAGAACATTTTTACACCAGTGGCATGACAATATCCTACCAGAAGACTAAAAAAGGGCATGTGTTTAGTTTATCATGTTGTTAACACAATTGCGTGCAGTGCAGGCAGCATCTTTTCTTGTTTTACTTGATTCAGCTATGAATGGTGCTGGCAAAGCACCTCATTAAAAAATCTCTTTAATCCTCAGAAAGACTCTTCAGGAAAATAGCTAGATCCCCTCTTGCCTTCCATCAAATCACTTCAGTGTTTTCTTCTAGGGTTAGATGCCACGTGATTTCTCAAGTTCCTCCAGATAGTGTATAACACAAGAGTGTCTTCTTTCTATCTGGCTTTATCTCTGCAAAGAACATTATTCATGTAGAGAACACCAGTCTTCTTTTTCCACCCACAGGCCGAAGCAAAAAAAAATGAGGTGAATCCATAGAAACTCCCAGTAGCTATACAGCTAAAATCACAAAGTTTTAGTCAAATATATTTTTCCCTTTTTGTCATCCACATCAAAGGCATGAATACAACAAGGCATTGTCAGTTGTGGTGGGCAAACTGAAGAGTCTGCTGATATAACAGATTGGGTTTTTAAGGCCTTTGTCTATGCAGAGTTACAATAATGTAGAAGCCAAATTGATTAGAAAGACAGGAGAGAAGGAAAAAAAAGATAGAAACTGAGAGAAAGAGAGAAGATACATCTTGATAATGTCTAAAAAGTCAATACTGTGTCTACAGATGGAGAAGCACACATTGCTTGCCCTTTGAAAGCTTCTCCGCAACTTTGTCATTAATACTGTCAAAGTTAAGAACACATTTTAATGTAGTTCAGCGGCAGTTGAACACATTCATTCCCGCAGCCCAGAAGAAATGCTAGGAGACTTTAGCCTAAAATATCCAAGTAGACTGGAGATGCCTTGGCCAAGTTCTGAAGGAGAGAGTGGATTTCTTTGATGTTGAGCCTCATGTGAGGCTCCCGTTGCCAACAGCCCAGCATCAAGTCATACACTTCCTTTGGGCATGTGCGAGGTCGCTGCAGGACTCGGCCCTGAGTGATGCACTCAATCACCTATGAGAAATCACAAGCAAAGGATCAGCACAGTTGTGACAGCTACGTAGAGATCATCCATGGAAGAGTTAACTTTAATCACAGCAGCCTCACTGGTGGCTGCCATGCAGCCATTGCTGGAAAGGACTGCTTTCCTAGGCAGATGAGTGAGCAGCAAAATGTGATCTGGAAAACTCACTGTAATGTAAGTGATCAAAGAGCAATAACTTCACTCATGTTAAGTTCACCCACATTATCCACTCCACACATAAGAAAATTGGAGGTGGGAATTAGTCCCATAACTTCTCTCTCTACCCAACTACCACCTCAGAGGGAGGATAAATTTTCAACCTCCTCATAGAGCATCAATGCCTCTCCTTCTCTCTACCCTCTGCAAACTTATGAGTATCACTGTGGCTAATCTCTGGAAGGGAGATACTTGTGACTGCCTAGAAATCAAAAGAGATATCTTGATTACTTCAATCTAATCATTGTCCATGGTTATGGACAACCACTCTGAAACAGTATGTATGATACATCTGTTCAGGAGATAGCTATGGTCCTTTTCATTCTCTCATGGTCTACCCAAAGCAGACTTTATGCTATACAAAGAGAAAAAAAATAAATCCCAGCTCTTCTAGTTCTGTTTGAACACCTTCCATCCACTCAGGAGAGAAAAGAGTGAAAAAGAAGAAATTCAACCATATGGTTCGCGACAATACAATAAATACTGTATATAACTGTTGCCCTTTAAGAAATTTGTTGCTGTCTCTTCTCCAGTGAATCCACACCAACAATTAGCATAACAGCTTCCCCAATACAGTTTGAGAATATATTACACACACCTCATTGTTTGAGAGCTGATACCATGGCTGCTTGCCATAAGTAAAGATTTCCCATAATACAACCCCCAGGCTCCAGACATCGCTTTCTGTGGTGAACTTCCTGTACATTATACTCTCTGGAGGCATCCAACGAATGGGCAGCATGGTGTGACCTCCAACCTGAGAAAAACAAATAAGAGTTAAAAATAGTTTCTTCTAACTCTCACAAGGCAGTCTGAAGATGTTAAACATGGAGAATCCATATTCCTTTTCTTCCCCATCTGGTAGCATTCACTTTGAGGAGCTTTGAAGAATTGTGGATTCATTGTTCAAACTCCTCTCCTCCAGCAACAATCAATACCACACAATACATTCCTCAACAAAAATCTCAAAAGATGTTTTTTCTGAAGTCCAAACTAACCTTTAATGTTTACTTGGCACACCCTACCTAAGGAACAGGAAAGTCTATATTATACCACAACCAACTTCGAATTATTTTAACACTCAAGAAACTAAAAAAGATTCATTAAATGAAATCAGGACAGGTGATTCTCCTGGAAACTCAGCAACATCAACTGAAATGCATGAAGACAGAGTGATCTGACTGTATGATATTGTAGGATTGTATCTATATGGTTGAATATTTTAATTTTGACTGAATTAAAGCAATGCTATTTTCTGTTGTTAAGTTCCACAGTTAAAGGTTAAAGCATCAAATTATTTTGATCCACATTAACTACCCTGTCCATTAAAAAAAAAAAAAANCTAATTTCCTTTCTAAAAATATATTTATTTATGAAACCACATTTACACTTTCAGGATTCCATTGATTCAAAATATAATTTCTCCTTTTGGGACGTAACATTTGTTGTAATAAATAATGCCCTTCTTCTCATGTTCAAAACAGCAAATGGAAGAAAAACCAGCCAGAGCTGACATTATTTCTAAATCACACAGGATATTTGTCAACAATTCAGTGTTAGTGCATCATACTAAACACAGCTATGGCTGTGAGAGTTCAGTCCTGTTCTGTGCATCACCACAAGTCGATGTTGACTACTGATTTCATAGAAACAGAAAGTCATGCTAAATTTTTTAAAGACTTGGTTTATTATGAGGCCCTTCTTTTATTATGAGGCCCTTCTTCTACTCCCTCCACATTAGATGTTATGTAAGTGATGATTACATACNTGTATCTATATGGTTGAATATTTTAATTTTGACTGAATTAAAGCAATGCTATTTTCTGTTGTTAAGTTCCACAGTTAAAGGTTAAAGCATCAAATTATTTTGATCCACATTAACTACCCTGTCCATTAAAAAAAAAAAAAAATCAGTCCTTTGGATATATTCCCTTGATAATAAACAACTTGTAAGATAGAGATTCCTACCCCAAATCAACTCTTGTTGAATGGGACCTTCTCTGAATTAATGCCTTTCTGAAAGCTTTGAGAACATTTTAAATTTTCCCCGGAAAATTTCCTTAGACTTAGGTTTCTTAACCTTAATTTGAATTTTTAAAAGTCTTTTATTTGCAGGTTCTAAACAATTTATTTTTCCTGGCATGTCCTATTCTGGTTGGATGACATCAGTAAAGAAATCTATTTTTAAACAGTGTAACTGCTGATATACTGTGATATGGATGTACAGATATGCTAGTTACTTTTGTACAATGAGAGCTGAGAATATTTCCAAGGAAGATTTACAAAAAAAAAAAAAAAAAAAGG
>VXBI01003765.1:118384-131533 GCA_013397375.1 Toxostoma redivivum
AAGGACGCCTTACTCTTGATTAACTAATTTCCTTTCTAAAAATATATTTATTTATGAAACCACATTTACACTTTCAGGATTCCATTGATTCAAAATATAATTTCTCCTTTTGGGACGTAACATTTGTTGTAATAAATAATGCCCTTCTTCTCATGTTCAAAACAGCAAATGGAAGAAAAACCAGCCAGAGCTGACATTATTTCTAAATCACACAGGATATTTGTCAACAATTCAGTGTTAGTGCATCATACTAAACACAGCTATGGCTGTGAGAGTTCAGTCCTGTTCTGTGCATCACCACAAGTCGATGTTGACTACTGATTTCATAGAAACAGAAAGTCATGCTAAATTTTTTAAAGACTTGGTTTATTATGAGGCCCTTCTTTTATTATGAGGCCCTTCTTCTACTCCCTCCACATTAGATGTTATGTAAGTGATGATTACATACTTAGCAGGTTGTTGAATGACAGGCAGGGCTCCCAGTTTCAGCTCCTGGCTACACTGTGGATGTGCTTCTGACTCCATGCTATGCACAAGTGTCTGAGCCATTTAAAAAGGGACACAGTTCTTGTGCAGTGCATTGATAGAGAATGGATACACATTTTCAAGTGTTTCCTCCAATTTGCCCCATTTGTTCCTATGTTAACAGTTTATCTCTCTGGCAGACAGATGGTTGTAAGGCTCTGTGCTTTGGTATTTTTCATCAACTTTGACTGAGAGGCCTCTCTATGATGCAGAGAGTTTGAGCACATCAATATGCTGAGATGCAACCAAACATTCAGTTTCCTATGTTATATAACCTAAACTGACATGACAACCAAATACTTCCAAACCACCACCATTTTTAAGCCAGTCTTTAGAAGTATTTCATTAGAATGATAAAAAAATTTGTGCATTAGACACATGCAGCCACATACACCCATTCAAAGGGCAAGTGCCATTAAAAGATGGTTAGTGATGAGAACCTTTTGGTCTCATCAAATATTAAAATGGCTCTTACATCTGTTCATCATATAATCTCTGCTACTGGTTCTGTCTTGCAATTTCTTTGACTCATTCCTTTAAAAATTAATGAAAGCTATNATTTTGAAAAAGCAATTTAAAAAAATCCCCACCTACTCTTCAAATCTTCTTATGTTTTTTCACTAGAGATCCAGTGTATTTTTGGTAGGATTCTATGCTGAATTTCCAATGTCACTCAGGAAAATAAAGGACACACCTCTGGAGAGATGATGATAAACTGCCACCAAATGATGGCTCTGTGACAAACTGATATGTAACATAACACACCTAGCTGTCTCTCTTTGCAGTCGTAGCAAGACTGACTTGTTAGTATTGACACCAGGAATTCAGTTTCCAGGTAAGTGCAAGGCACAGGGCTCATTGGTGTTCTTCCCAGATCATCTTGTCTGGAGAAGTGTCCATTTCTGTCCCTGAAGGCACAAGATTTCACTTGACCAGTACTGAGAAGTCCTGAGGTGTCTCCATCTCTATCATTCCCATTACTTCAAATACCTCAACATCTTTTTGAAGATAGGATTTGTTGCCTTTCGAAGTATCAACTAAAGTATTATACAGGGTGTTCCCCTTGACAGATGGCACTGCAATGAAGACAAGATAACCTGTGCAACTCTGCTCATCTCCTGTGGCACTCTGTGCATCTACCCATGGTCTGAGAGCATCTTGCATTTCAGTTCAGTTCCTTTAAAAGCACATGTCCAAACCAAAGGCACTTCTAAATGTATGTTTCCTTCTCTATTAAAAATCAGCTGTTACTGGGTCAACACTCACTCAGATCAGAAAAGCATTAAGAGCTGTGCTCACTGTATGCCTAAAATGAAGCACATACTTTGGAGTTTTTTGGACTGAAGCCTAGGACTTCACACAACTGTTTGCAGGGTGCCTAAAACAAATTGTATCTGTTGAGAGCTTCTTTTGTTTTTATCTTATGAGTCCGAGCACCCAGGGTTGTGCCATAGCAGCAGTGAAGAGAAGTGGGGTGCCTTCTTGCTGTTGTTGCCATACTCTCTGCAAGGCTAGGAGGTGTTTTCCAAGAAGCACCAGTGAACGAAAACATGACTTCACTGACCAAAGTTTAAAGGTTTTGAGTGCTACAAAGAGATGCCCTCAGCTTATCCTTTAATAAGAAATGCAAGTTATCACAAAGCTCTCAGATACTACTAGCATTCTGCAGTACAAACTCCCTGCCATGCACACTGTAATTTCAGTGCTGTTTAATACACGTGCATTTGAAATGGTTTTGTGCTGAACAGACTATGGTTATGTGCAAATAAAACCTTTATATTCAGTCTAGCTAAAGTTATGAGAAGTTTAAAAGCATTAGAGTTTTAACTTAATATGCTATCACTTTAAAATCTATAATGTAGCTATATGACCACTTCATGTATACAAATTAGAGTATATTTTCTTGATACTTACCTGAAAGTAGCTGCATTATCACCATAATACCATAAAATATCACAGTTCTGTTCAATTTAGAGTTGTACTTCTGCAGAAGCATGGACTCAAGTACTTACTTCCAAATGCCAGTTCATGAAAGCAAGCACATCCTAGCCCAGCTATGGCCTTTCATTATATTCACTAGGTGCTTTTACTAGCAATACTGGACTAGAAAACCTGGTGAATTAGCCTCTGCAATGTGCAAACAATCCATGAGGAGGAGAGACTGCTACGCCCAATCAATGAACTGTCACATTCTCCAAAGAAGCTCTTCTAAGGAAAAACTGCCACAAAGTTCCATGTATGAAATGTTGCACTTTCAACAATACAATCTCATTAACACTTGTCACCACTTTAAGCAACTGTCTTTTCAATGAATTTAGCACTTTGAAAGGTGCCAGCGAAGCTGGCCTTGAACATTGTTATAATCTATTTGCAAACATTAATCTTCTAGGGCTGCTATAGAAGGGCCACGTATTAATCTTGAAGTAGGGCCTCTAATTTTTTCGTTTATCTCTTTCTTTCAATTAAAAATACATCTGCCTATACCCTGACATGTACACTATTCCAGCTTCATGGCCCAGCTGCCATAGAAATCCAAGGCTCTGTTGTCTGATGAGTGTGAGAAAATGGATATGCTCTCTTACAGAGTAAACCAAATGAAGCTTTGTACTCTTGCTGGAAACAGAAGACAGTGGGTAGAGCTGTGGGATGCTAACCTACAGAGATATGGAAGTCACAAGGGTTATGTGGGGCTGCACAGATAAGACACAAGCCACAGGCCAGGAAAGGCACAAGAAAAAGTCACATGGAATCATCACACAGAATCACCAAGGTTGTCAGAGATCTGAAAGGTCATCTAGTTCATGCATAGCATCACCATAGTTACCCCTAAACCGTATCCTCAAAGGCCACATCCAGATGTCCCTTGAACACTTCCAGAGACTGTAACTCTACCACTTTTCTGGGCAATTTATTCCAATGCCTAACCACTCTTTCAGAGAAAAATTATTTTCTAGTCTGAACTTTCCCTGGTGTAATTTAAGGCCATTTTCTCTCATCCTTTGGCTTGAGATATGGTAGAAAAGAACGACCCTCACCTCACTTCAACTTCCTTTCAGGCAGTTGTAGAGAGCAATAAATTCTCCTTTCAGCTTCTTCTTCTTCTCTTGACTAAAAACCCCCAGCTCATTCAGCTGGTCCTTGTAAGATCTCTGCTCCAGACCCTCTACCAGCAATGTTGGCCTACTCTGGACACACTTCAGTAGCTCAGAGCAAGGGGCCCAGAACTGGACACAGAATCTGAGGTGTGGCTTCCCCCCAGTGTGGAGTACAGTGGGACAATCACTGCCTTTGTTCTGCTGGACACACATAAAGGCCAGAATGCCATTGGACTTCTTGGCTACCTGGGCATGTGCTGGCTCAAGTTCAGCTGGCTGTTGGCCAGTACCCCTAAGTCTCTTTCTGCTGAACAGCTCTTAAAGCACTCCTCTCCCAGCCTGTAGCACTGCATGGAGTTGTGATTCAAGTGCAGAAACCAGCACTTTGCTTTATTGAACCTCATGCAGGCTGTCCTTAGGCCATAGATTCAGTCCATCAAGACTGAAGAGCCTTTTGACCCTCAGGCAGATCAACCAGTCCTGTTGCTAAGATGACCACTCAATCAAATCACACCAAGTTTATGCCTTATTCATCTGAGTACCATGAGGAGGGAATGGCCATTTTTTTGCAATGTATGCCAGCTGCAGCCCAGTCTAACCATAAATTCATGGACGCTGTGGTGCTAAGGGTGTTGGATTGCTTTGGGGCTCCACAACCCAGCTGCAGGATGCTGCAGTGGCTAACAAAGGACAGGACAGAGACCAGTCAGAACAGTCTTCCTCCTAAATGCCAGTGACCATATTTGGGGAAGCTCCATCACTCCTAGAGAGGACATCAAATGGAATTCCCAGCTTTTGTAGGCATTCTGTTACATAACCCTTTTCTGATTATTTTTTTCCCTCAATTTCTGTCTTTAAGTAGTAGATTACTCTGAATTCATGCAGTAAAAAGTACAGCAACCATTGCATAGCCTTGGAAAACAGACTTCTCATTAACATTTCACATTCCTATGTTCTGACGATTCCTGTAGAGTGACATTTCAATAATGTGTCATAGCACTTTGTATTTTCTCTAAAGACTAGTGATGCTTTTTCTGCCAAGAAGATAAAAGTAATCTTTTTACTTTGTTAGCCCAATGAAGCTGAATAACTATAAGAGGTTCAGCCCTGATCCTGTCCCAGTGTCCTGTCTCGCTTGTCTGGTGCATCTTTCTGGAGTCCTGCTGTTTTCAGGCCTTTTGCAATTCAGGGTAGTAGACTTGAGTGCAGCAACATAGTTTAGCATATGTCCAAATTAAAAGTAATGTGACAAGTATATATTCAATCTCTTTAACACAACTGCACCTTAGTCTGTCAAACTAGAAGGAAGCTGAATCTTTTGAATCATTTGTTCACCCCCTCCTAAAAAAATCCTGTATACTTGTAAGATAATGCCATTTTAGGGTATTTTTCACTATTTATATTTTGGTCTTCTGACTTGTTTCCCCATCTCAGGATGATATAATTGCAAAGAAATGTTCTCTGCAAAAATTATCATGTCTTATTGCTAAAACTGAAAACCTCTCCTCTCTTGCTGAACATCTGCTCTTTCCCCCTCATAAAAGCTGGCAAATGTTTCTCTCAGCATAGGGGGAAAAAAAAATCAATAATGGTTATTTTCATTTCTTTCATGGCCTGGCCTTGCTGATGAAGTCAATGTCTTCTCTTGAAATATCAGTCCTACATGTCTACTTGGAGAAAAGCAATGTATTATTTTCATAGACATGATAAGCCATACGACTACAATGCAAGAAGTTACTGATTTATAAAATAAGGCATATTATTAGCCAAGCTAAAAATGCATCCTTTCATTTTCACTTTTAACTCTGCTTTGATTCATCTGTATTAAAAGGGGCTTATGTCTAAATTTCTTAAGTAATTCTACAAGTGGTTTTGTCAGAGAAGTGAAACATGATCTACAACATTTATTACACTGTAAATTCTCTCTTCAACTGCTCAACATCAGTTCAGTATTGTGTGCCAATTTTGTGTCATGGAGATAAAATACTTCTCATTAGCCTCTATAAAAACACGAGCAGTATGGAGAAGATGAAGAAGGACCGGTTACTCAGATGTTCACATAACACACCAACCAGTGGTACCAAAAAAAAATGTAAATGGCAGGTTCATAATGAACAAAAAGAGGCACCCTGTCACCTAATGTACATTTGCTTGTGGAACTCACTGACATGAGATACTGCCAATGTGAAAGGCTTATCTGGGATCAAAAAGTGATTAAACAAACTGATGAAGGATAAAATCTGATGAGGACTATCAAATACGAAGATACCATCTCTGGCCCAGGAAACTCTGGAGGTGCAGAATGCTGGAGGTTAAGAGAGTACTTGAGGAAAATATTAATATATGTTTAGCGTGTTTCTGTACTATTCCACAGTCATCAGTTTGTAATAGTGACAGGATCCTGGACTAGCAGGGCTTTTGGAGAAGTTATTGCTATGTTTCTGTATAGATGGGCCACATATTGCAACATGCAGTCCTTACTAAACCTCTCAGCAAGGCTTATGGAGGCCTGGAAATGGAAATTATTCTGGCAAAAAGATGGAATGAAGAGGAGATATCACTTGAAATTAAAATAGGTGAATGATCTAGAACATCTTGCAATTAAGCATTTTCCAAAGATCTTAAAATGTTAAGTTGAACAGATACAGAAATGGTGCCTATTGTTGTGTTTTACACAACACAATATCAATTTGGGCCAGACAAATATACAGGATAATTAATAAACTGTAGCAGTTATTGCACTACAGGCCATTTAATCTTCTAAGAATATAAGATGAAGTGCTCTGGATGTAAGATCAGATGGGTGCTACAAAGAAGGTGACATGATTCACATCTCTGATTAAAACAAAGATGCCTTATCAGAAAGACAGAAGGGAGGTTAACGTGAGTAGAAATCTGCAGCACTTAAAACAAATGGATTACAACTTTTTGGTGTCCCAGATGAAGAGTGTGTGAATGAAAAAACAAATCTATTCCTTTAAAATATAATTTCTTTTAATTCAAAATGATAAAGTATTCTAGCATTAAACAACAAACCATAACCTAAGCTAAGAGAAAGGGAGATATGCTGTGGAAAATTGGAAGGAATGACACTTTGAACAGTGTCCAGAATCTTAGTAAAAAATCAAGGAGATTGGATAAGCCAGAGAAGATCTGTTGAATCAGATGCCCCCTCCTTTCTAAAACACTCTGCATTCTCCTAATTTTCCATGTCAAGTAATGCCACAGCATATATACTTACTGATCATTCCAGTGGCATGACTTTCACCTTAGAATGTTGAGCTCATGTGAGGTCCTTTGTTATTGAAGTCCTTACAAAAACTTGCCACTATATCCCTTGAACCTTACCACTGTTTCCGTATCTGAGTGTCTGGTGGTTTTACCAGCAGATGAAGAGAGATATTAAGTACCCAGAAGACAAGCAGCTGGAATGTTAAAATCCTCACAGGCTCCAGGATGATCATCTAATCTGTCCAAGTCAACAGCAAAACAATTCTGAAATGCAATATTAATGAATTGCAGCTACTGCCTTTCTGATGTTCAAAGTGGTTTACAACATATCAAATTCCATTTTTATATTAATCCTAAGTAATTTGGGTTACTGGGGCTAAAGAGGTTTTAAAAATAATCTTTAATATGCAAAAATAATCTTTAATATCCACTGGAAAACTGGCTTCTACAAATCTGCATCAGCTAAAATTCAAAACTCTTTTGTTTTTTCAGGTGGTGGTTGAAGGTGTAATATGATGAGATGCTAGATGAACAGCACAGTCAATATCAACAAGTTGCAGGCACTCAAGCACAGACTCTGAAAGCCAAATATCACACCACATAAGACAGCTTGTGTTCACTGGGAAATCTTTTACTGCTAATGTCAAATCTGAAAGCTATTTCTTAGTTACTAAGGTCACACCTTTTCCCCATATATTACCAAAAACCACATTTTTCTTCAAATTTACTGTAGGTTAACATAGCATGTCTGGCTGTATTGGTCATGTCAAATTCCATCACAGGACAAGAGGGGAGCAACAGAACTTGGGTTATAGCTTTACTTCTCCCTTGTGAGTCACAAAAGTATTTTTGTAATATACACTGCATGGGAGAACCACAATTTTTAGCAGAAATGTCTCCAACGTTCCGGTTCTTTGAATTTTGTGAGACAGTCTCTTCCCCCTTCCCCCAGAGGCTAATAAATAAGGCAATGACAAGGTCCTTGTACTCATATTCTTTCTCTTCTGCAGTTTTCATTATGTTTTCTGCTTCACACTTTCTCTGGGCCACAATTTGTTTATATAAACTGGAAAACACAAGAGAAAAGTTTCACTACAATAGAGCAGAAAAAATTCTCTGTTGTTTTCCCTCCATGAATTCTAGTTTTAGTCTCCTTACTTGTGTCACAACATCATTCTATGAGTTGAAACAGGCATTCGCTCTGATATGAGGCATCTATCAAACAACACGCAACACAATCATTAAAAATACAAGTGACTGCTATTACTGGGTGGGAAAAAAACACTCATTCCTATGGAGCTTTCAAAATCCTGAATTGTTCTCATCAAATTCGTATGTTGAATTATTCCTCAAGCCATGCTTAAAGTACTGTTCTTGGATACAAGAGTCAAAGTGTAGCCCAAGGAGTGATGAACTCATTTTATAGCTCTTGGACAAATTCCTATACTTGTGTAAAGGGAAAATTTGCACAAGCAGAGGACTTGGAACCATAAATTTAGGGTTTGGTTTCATATTAGGTTTGGTTTGGTTTTGGTTTTTTTTCCTTTTTCTTTTCAGTGCTCTTTTCTACCCTCAACACTGTAATTTTCCATTTGGGAAACAATATCCTGCATTGTGTGTACAATGGTTCTTGGAATTCAAACGACTGTATTTGTTTAACACCAACAATGAGCTTTAAATTCTGCCTGTGATGGTGAAGCATCTTACCTTCTGCCTGTGAAACAAGGCTGGATAACCTTCTGAGAAGCCACACTGGCAGAAGGTGTTAGTCTAGCAAAAAATGACACCCAAAACTTCCCTGGGTGTATCCATTCACCAATGGTGTGTCATCAAGGCACAGGTTTGGCTTTCTGATGTAAAGCCTCTTTAACTTGCTTATTACCAGGTGATCCTGGGGAACTAAGGAAGATCAGAGTAAGTTTTGAAAGGATTTAGGACTCTACAGCAGCACTGCTGCATTTCAGGTAAGGACTCTCTGGAGATCTGACATACAGTTTTCCACACTACAGATTATGCAATATATTCCTCACATCCTTCACCACATGTTGGTAGTGTGTGAACAAAGAAGAGATGGGTGAGAAAGAAACGTACAACTACATCTATTTTCCTTGCTTTTCTCTCATATTTTGCAGTGCCTCAAGAGAACTCTCCTTCCACCTTTTCCTCTGATTGAAGCTACTCCTTACTGAAACCATGCAGCTCTGAGGTGGTTCCGTCCTCATACATGCTTATCTTCCTCTCTGGATAAATAAGAATCCTATTACACATGAAATCCTCTACTTGCTGCGCTTTAATAATTACTTCAAAATAAATACGGAAACATAATTTTAGTTTACCTGCTCCAATAAAACTAGGATCTGCAGTAAAACTGAGAGCTCAAAGGTTAGATCCAATTTTTAAAAAATGGATAAAAAAAGAAAGTAGTTAGGACTAGTAATTTAATTTTTTAGATCTCTACTATTAGAACTGCAGGTCAACTTTATAATCTTCAATATAAATCTTACATACAGATTTCCCAGACACCAGAGTTGCCAAGATTCATGACATCCTGGTGACATTCAAAATAAGCCAAGTGGGAAATGAAGACACTATGTTGTTAGGACAAAAGATTTCAATTTTTGAATTGTTTTATGAGATTGCCTACAGACCCAGTTTTTTAGACTGTCAGAAATACTTCAGGCTAGAAATCCCAAATCAAACTATATGAAAATCTCTTACTAAACCAAGTAATATTTCTATTAGGCTGAAACCAGTATTTTGACCTCTGCTTGTATAGTACCTAGATCAATGTAGTCGTGATCTACATGAGGCTCCTACACAGACTTGCAGTGCCATAATAATAGTAACAACAGCAACAACACTTTTTCTAGTCAGTAAAAAATTACAAATGGGTTCACCACAGCAGCTGCAGTGTTACTTTTTTATATCACAGTGGGTTAACATAGCCCTAATACTGTTTGTAGTCTTCGTACTTCATAAGACTTCATCTGCTTCAGATGAAAACTTCTGCAATATTGTTCCATAAAGCCTGCATTTCCTTTGAAAGTCGTGCTACTTTATATTACTCTTTGGACATGTTTAAGGTGATCCCGACGGACTATTTTCACATGTACTTAATGATGTTCTTATTAAAGTATTATGTGCCTCAGCCCTTAGTATATAATTTTCTTTGCTTTCTTGCCAGGCAAATCTATTTATTCTTTCTGTATATTAAGCCATCACATTCACCTAAATAACCTCTGTGGTTATTTCCATCAAAAACATCCCTGAATCTTATATCCATCAGGTTCTGGTGTTCCCATTAGCCTTGACCTCACACTTAGGCTGCAGCCCCATTTTATTTTCCTTTCCTCTCTGCCAGATAGCAGTTCTCCTTCAAGACTCTTCAGTCACTGAGGAAAGAGGTTTTTGTTAATGAAAAGCAGACGCAACACTTAAGTTGTAATAGAATATTCTCCTAATAGAATCTTCTTTCTGCCATGATAATTTTGAGTTTGAAACCCACTGTATCATGAAAGTCCATTCTGTGTGATTACTCCAGCCTTCCAGAAGAGAGTGTTAATTTTATGACTTGTTAATTTTATCGGTGAGCTTGTGCTGAGTAGTTAACACTGACAAAGGAGACTGCATTGCTAGTAGGCAAGTACATGTGAACATTGACACTTTAAATTAATGTCCTCCAAGATGCTGAAGTGTGCGTTTATCTGTTTTAAGTTGCTTTTCAATTATTTTGAACACTTTACATTCTCATTATATTTATATATTTTGTTTACATTGCTGTATGAGTGATTGGTTGCTCTGATGCTGAGAACCTTGAACTCGGTAGTGAAAGAACTGGATTAATGCAAGATCATGGAGACTCTAGCCCAAAATATATGCTGTTACTGTGTATATATATCTATCTATATAACATTATAGATACACTGCGATGTGTGTGGTAAAGCAACTCACTATTATGGTCAGTATGTCAGTTTTGGTGGAAAGCAAGAGATGCTTCCAGTTTTCTGTGAGAACTGCTGAGCTGTGGAAATAGTCAGGTGGAAGTTAGACATTTGAAAGGCAGAAATAAAGTTCCATGTACTTTCCTTGCCTGTTTTGAAGAGATAGCAATGAATATCATATCTGACCCAATATAGAATGTACTTGAATCAGACAGGAATTAAGTATTACAACTCCTGAACAAAATGCAGTTCAACTTCTTGCTCTTTAAGGTCAGACGACTTCCCAGATTCCATGTCCTCTTGTGGCAGAAGAACACAATAATGGCAAAAGGAAGTTGTTGCCTCCACAACTGTCTTAACTACAGCAAAAGTAGGGGAGAATGTTCCCTGTTAAATGAAACTAATAAAGGCTACTTCCCCTGCCACTGCACTTGTTCAAGTAGGGGCCTCTTTATGCTCAGCAGGAGCACTTTAATGAAGGAGCAGATACAAAATGAAGCAACAACATGGCACCCTAGCTTTGGGGAAAGGAATAAAGATATTTGCAACTCAGTAAAGAGTTGGGATGCTGGTTCTAGAATTCAATCATCTTTTACTAATCTGAAATAATGGAAAATCTTTTTCTGTAGTGCAATGGTATCCAGAAGCAGCCTATGTGCAACCAAGTCCTAGATCTTTTTGTTCTGTTTTGTTGATACAAAGAAGAAGAGAGAAGAATTAAGTTCTATAAAGGAAGAGATTGTTGTATTTGGTCTAAGGACTGACTGACAGAAGAATCACAATAAGTTTTGACTGTTATGCTAATACATTGTGATTCAGAAGAACCAGAAACAGCAGAGGATATGGGATAAGCAGAATAAGAAGTCAACAAGGCAAAAGAAAGGTTCATCCTGTTCTTTTGATCTGAGAACGTCTTCCCTTAAAAATCTCTTTCACAACACATTCAAACCAATTAAAAAGAACTTTTACCTAGGCTACTTATGATACTCTTACTATTCTACTCAACAAAACTATGGTGGTCAGAAAAAGAAGTTCTTGTCTTTGTGAGAATTACTGATGTTTTGAAATACCTTTGATTCTGTATCAGGCAAAAATACTGAATATTTTCCCTTAATTTTGAACACTGCAAAAAAAAAATTAAAATTAAAAATGGTGGTGTTTCCCAGCAAAACACAGCAGCCAGAAGCTCCCAAAAGATTTAAGTTTGAATAAAAACATAATCCAAAAATTATTCAGATAATATAAAATAAAATGTGACTGCTATTCAGTTTAAGTTACAAGTTCTGCAGCATGCTTTTTGATACTGTGCATCCTCTAAAAGGGTTCAGAAATGAAGCAAAGACCTACAGAGATCTGCTAAGAAGAATCTGAGCGAGGCTACTGCTGGAGGGCTGGGAGGTGGAAGGGACCTTTATGCTTTGGAAGGCAGCTTCCTGCACACAGTGCCACCTCTTTCAATCTGTGGGTGTGCAACACTCAGGGGATTCCCAGTGTGTTTCAAGCCCAGGGTAGCTTGGCACAGTGAAAGGTTGGCAGAGGCATGATTAGTGGCTAAATGCAATATCACTGGTCTCTAAATTATTTTCATTATCACTTCCAGAAGGAATTCTTTCCCTGCTTGAAACTGTTCCATATACAACTCAGATACTCAAGATCTGCACTGAGAGAAGGTACATTTTATGGATATTCATAGAAAAAAAAATAAACAAAGCTTCAGATGAGATCAATAAATCATGTCTTAAAACAACTGGATCCAGATAAAGCACTAAAACATACTATATTGTAAAGAGAACGGATTATCTTACAGCTTAAACAAAAACAAGCAACAATAAAATAATAAATTAATAAGCAAATCTTTCTAATGTTTCTCTAGGCAGACTCCGTGGAAAGTGAAATGATGGGAGAAAGTGATCATGAGTTGCTAAAAAAATAAAAATCTGTAATACTACTAATCAATGTCCCGTTAAGATACTTAGAATGCTCTCCTTTTAGATATTAAACATAGTAGCATCATTGTGTCAAAACAGAATTAATCCATCTAATAATCTTTCGCTCTGTCTTGGTTTCAGCTGCGATAGTTAATTTTCTTCTCACTAGCTAGTACAGTGATGTATTTTGGATTTTGTATGAGAATAATGTNGTAAGCTGTTCTTATATCAACCCACAAGTCTTACTTTTTCCTGATTCTCCCTCCCATTCCAACAGAGGTGGAAAGTCATCAAGGAATTGTGCAGTAATTGGTTGCTCTCCGGGATTAAACCATGACATAGCATTGCCCTGTTTATTCAGTAACATCACAGAACCTTTACAGATCCTGCACAGCTGATTAAAGTTTCAGTAAGAGGCAGCTTTACTGA
>VXBI01003765.1:131553-177524 GCA_013397375.1 Toxostoma redivivum
AGGGAGCACTACCAGGAAAGCTGGCCCAAACTGGCCAAAGGGATATTCCATACCATGGAATATCATGCCCACTGTATAAACTGGGGGAGTTGATTGGAAGCTACCAATCACTTCCATGGGATGGGATGGGCTGGGCATTGGTTGGCAGGTGCTGAGCAATTGCACTGTGCATCACTCTTTCCTTGGGTTTTATTGCTTTGTCTCTCCCCTTTTTATGAATTACTATAATATTATTAACAATTTAAATATAAAAATAATAATTATAATATTTTACNAGTAATGTCAAGAGAAACTGGATGCTCTGTAGGAGGGGGCAGTATATTGCTTGGCATCATAACTACAATCTAGCTGACCCCAGTTGTCTGCTCCTATAAAAATGCACCCTTGTCTCCAAGCTGCATCTTTTCTCCAATGCCGTTCTGCCATGGGCTACAAGCTAAGAGGCAGCAGGCAAAATATCAAGTCTTCATCCAAGTGAAGTTCCCCTACACCTTCCCCTTTCTGCAGTTCTCTGGCTGAATGTCATCCTGAGACCTGGCTGGTCATTTCAGAACATGTGATTTTTGACCCCATTAGGGGCTTTCTCTATTTTCACATCCCATTTATCTTGTGGGGTGGGAATGATGCTGGAGAACTCATGTGTAAGAGAGAGGGTGTGCGTGTGTCCGCTGCAGGACCCTGCTTGCTGCCCAGCCAGGGACAGCAGCCCTTCAGCTCCTGCCTTCTGCAGCCCTCTTCCCCTGGTCCGCAGCAGCCCGGGAACCTCTACTGCTACCACCGCTGTCTGGCCCTGCATACTAATTGGCACATTTAATGCCTTTCCCTTGCTCTCCTTTCCTTCTCCTCCTAGGTTGCTGTCTGGGAGCAGGGGAGCCCGGCTGCCATGGAAACTGAGTCGTCAAACACCCTGAACCTGCCGCACTAGCCTTGAGAGAGGATGCCGGTGGTGAAGCTCAAAGAAGGGGATGCTGGAGGGGGAATAGAAGTAGAGGAGTGGGAAGGTGCAAGGCTGACCGTGTCAGGAACGGGTCTGGACTGTTTTGCGAAGGCAGTGCACAAGAGGAGTGTATATGCAGGTCATAAGGAATCAGACATTTAGGAGAAAAACAGGATAACGCTCAGTTACCAGCTTTTTTCTTCACAATGGTTCAAATATCTCTCTGCCCCCTTCCTCCCATCCGTTTACTGTCTGGGTCAAATACCCCTAGTGTATGCACATACCATATCATCAAGGAGGTTTTGACAATCCCAAATATGGATCACACATCTCAAGGACTGTTTGTTTGTAGCCAGAAAAAGGGCTGATTACAGCAAGCAAATGGTTTGAGGGCGCCTCAGGCACAAGCTGGCAGAGGACAAACCCCTGCCTAGGCAATAAGGCTGTGATCCTCTGCCCAGCCTTTTAGTCTTGCCTCCCTTTCCCAGGCTAACTGCTGGACTGGAGTCGCATGAAAATGCAGTATTTGTGGCACGATCTGTATGCGCTGATGCCTTTTCTGGGCAGGCATCTAGTTCAACACCAGCTCTGTGTCCAAAAAAATTCTGGTCTCTGCTTCATGCTGTGTGGCTACGGGAATTGCACTTTTGTCCTCAGTTCTGTCTCCTGAGGATTTACAGGCATATAAAAAAGATAAAATGAATGTTTGCTTCAATCTTAGCACCCAAATTTCAGCCTTCAAGGGACATTGTCACTTCTACCCAGTCTCCTTGTAAGCTTTCAGGCAAGTAGCAGAGAATCTCCTTGTGTGTCTTTTTTGTAAACAAAGCTCCCTATGATATGATTTATTCATGAAGGGAGCCCTCAGAGGGTCAATAAAACTGGCATGCTCCCCAAAATTCACAAACAAAACAGGGAAGAAGAAAACCCCACCGGGTCAGCACTTTTCTGAAGACAAGATGAAGCTGTTTGTGTCCCAGGCAGACCCACTTATGCAAGAGACATAACAAATGTTTCAACTCTCCTCTGTTCCAGCCTCTTGAACAACCAGCTTAGTACTGAAAATTTACTTCAGATACAAGTGAGAACTTGCTGTGCCATAAATTGTCTCAGGGTTTTGGAGCTGGAGTACCCAACACACCCAACAAAAGTGCTGCTTGGTATTCCTGTGAAACAGGGGGACCTACTGCTGTGGAGGCTGGGGAGCAGATCTCAGGCGTGACAACAAAGGACAGACAGCCCAACTGGCTTCCCCAAGGAATACTTCCTCCTTAGCTAAGACCACCATAGGAGACTTCTGCTTGGATTGGTTCTTTCAGGGACTTTTATGTTGCCTTTCACTTGATCTTGTTATTGATTTGAAAAGGAAAAAGGACCGACAGTTATAAATGTCAGTACCCTAGGTCTGCGACACGTGAGTTGCTACTATACAAATTGGTACATAAAAGGTGCAGAATAAATGTTTGCAAGATACAAGAATGCCTAAATTAAGAAAAAAAATATTTTACAGGGTTTGCAGCATTTATGAAAGCCTCTGGTTTCATACAATTGAGAGTTATTTTATTAAATAGGAAATAATGTTTGAAACAAAAAATTATAAAGGATTGATGGGAAGAAAAAAAAGATAAAGATTTTTTTTCCCCCAAGCAAATAGAGAAACTGGTTAACATTACTAGGGATTCACCTGAGTCAGAAGGCATGCAGGTGGAAAACTTCAGGTTTCTCATTAAAAGAAAAGGAGAGCTGATGCACAGGGGAAAATAAAAAATCTGTATCTTTCTGAACAGAGTGGAAAAAAAATCTGCAGGAAGAGATACCACTCTATCAGCCCAAAGGTGATCCACAGGATGAGTGTGAACAAAGATGATACTGCAGACAAAGCATATGTGGATTTCCAAAACAAACATCTTTGATAAGGCTCTACATCACAGGCTATTTAAGGGAAGAAAAAAAAAAAAAAGGGCTGTTACAAGGTTTAGAAAAGGCCTTTTTAGGGAGTGAAAACTGGTTAAGTACAAGAAGCAGTAAGTAGGACTTCAAGGTCATTTCTCAGGTCAGAGAGAAGGCTGTAGCGAAGTCCTCAGAGGCCAGCGTTACAACCAGCTCCATTCAACATCTTCAATAGCCTAGAGGTGGAAGGGCGTTGCCAGGTAGTCCAACCTGGGGGCATAAGTTTCAATGCAGTTAACTAAATGCATGATAAACAGCTCAATGAGCAACAGCTGCCACAAAGACTAAAGACAGTGAGCATGACCAGCACAGTTACCAACTACACAGGGCATAATTCTGCCACTTTACAAAGACATGTGTCTTCAGTGTTCAGTTCTTAATGGAATGCAGCTCTAAGTCTTCAGATCTTAAGGAGGATGTAATGTATTTGGAAAGGCACAGAATAGGAGAACTAAACTTCAGTTGAGGCTTAAAAACTGACTAAAATGTGGATAAAGTGAGGTTGGTCAGCAGCTACTGCAGAATAGTTATTAACAAAATCTGAAGAACTGTAACAAGAGAACACTCAAGAAAATTACCAGGACATAAATTCAGAACAGATGAAAGTATTTTTATACATAATGGGTACTAACATTCTGGAGCTTGCTCCCGCAGTAACAAACAGTACCAGTAGATGCAAATAAGGATGAGACTAAATCTATGGACTAATTAACACAAAGGCAATAATGGGAACTGTCAGAAGTGACCTCTAACATCCCACATCCTGAGCTTACAGACTCTGGCCTAGTATAAGAAAATGCCCACAGCAACTGGCAACAGATAGGGCAAGTAACTTATGAGAAAATATGATTCATATCTACGAACAGGCTAAGTCTTTTTTTTGAAAGGGTGGAGAGTCTTCATATTGAACATACTTGTGCAGGGCAGAAAGGTCAGGAAAGTGTCTGCCTAGTCAGAGAAGATTAGACCAGAATGGAGAGCCCCATGTATCTATGAATTGTCTAATTTTGAAGATGGGCCAAGTTTGCATGACATTTTGTTGCTCTTTTTTACGTACCAGGTGCATTTTGCATCAGCAGGAATGGGTTAAACCTTTCATTTGGTAGGAAAATGAAAATCACCTTTGCATATTGAATTAATATACAATGATATGTGTGAAGATCTTTGGCATTTTACAGCAAGTCCTTAGATAACCACATTTATGTGTAGTGGATAAGGGCAGAAGCATTTGTAAATGTACTTCATCAGAGCAACTGGTCACATGTTTACAACTGTATCATTTCTATATAAATCTTTTTTATATCACGTGTATGATATACATGGGTGTTCTCCCTCTGGAGCAAAAGATCCCAGTGCCATTAGCAATCTAAATATGCATTATAGAAAACAATCTAAATCAAGGATCTTATAATGTTTTTTCATACAATCTCTTTTTAATTCTATACATTTGCTAGACTCTGCAAATGGCCAGCAAATGAGGGAGTTGTTAAATACTTCTTCTTAACCATAAGGCTGAAGAACTCCAGCTCTCTCAGCCTGTCTTCACATCATCTTAGTGGCCTTCTCTGTACTCACTCCAACAGGTCCATGTCCTTCTTATGTTATGGGCCCCAGAGCTGGATGCAGCACTCCAGGTGGGGTCTCACAGAAGTGGAAAACAACAACAATACAGATTTGTGTATGCTCATCCCACTACTCTTTCATGCATGTGAGAGAACCAATTTTAGCATTTACACATCAAAAACAATTGAAACCAAAAGAGCATCTAAGTATTTTAATTTCAGGACCTTAGTCTGACACACTAGAAACTTTAATGGTCAGGGTTTGTTTCTATACAGCAGAAGAAAGTGTTGAGGTGAAGGACTGGAAATTTCATGTTATGAGTTGAATGCCAGAAGAATCTTGGAAGAACAAGTAAACTTCATGTTTTGTTTGTGTTTCATGGGGGTAGGGGATTTGCTATTCAGAGGGTAGTAATCTTGAAATAACTGTCTGGTAATAACTGTAATTTAACCCACCTGTCCACAGAAGTCTCCAGGCTCCTTTTAAATTCTGAGTAGTTGCTCTTTAAAAGGCACAGAATCATCCTATATAATTGAAATTACAGTTGCAGAGTTTTAGTCTCTGGGATTTCAGTGTTGAGCAAAATTTCCATAGCCACCTTGGGGCTAATGTTTCCTTCAATTCAAAGCTTGCATTGAAGACCAAGATCAGAAAAATGCACCCAGATACCTGCTAGAAATCAAACAGCTCATCTTGATGTTATTCAACAGGGTCCTAAACTTAGCAATAAAAAGGATGAACCATTCAATTAACTTCCAGGCAACTTCCACTGGTCCTCTTCTAAGAGAAAATTATGTTTTTTCTAGAAGCTGTGGAAGCTGTTGGAAAGGTGGATTGAGAGAAAAATACCATTCACCTTCGAGAATAACATATATAAGTTTGCAAAAATCAGGAATACTGACTGAATGTCCTGATTGTTATATGTTAGACTGCTGCTGCTGGACTTTCTGATCATATTTGGGATCTCAAGAACATTAACAGACTTTCAGAACTTGAATGCTCTAGAGGGACTGAGGCTGTAATGGCTTTGTACTTTCTGTGAAAGAAGCTTGGAGTATTGCATATAATATGCAATAATGAATATGATGAATTTGTTATACATTAAAACTTCAGGGAGAGCCCAGCAAAATCCAGTGTGGAAGCCCCAGTATTTCCTTTGCCACAAAGCTGCAATTTTGTGACCTAAATTGAGCATCCACCTCACTGAACCAGCAAGGGTTGTAATAACCCTTGTTACAAATAGAAGCCACTCTTGTTCTGAAATGGTCATGAGCTGAAAAGGTAAGTTCAAATTCTCACCCTTTTTAAAAAAAATAAAAGTGTGAAGAAAACAGAAAGGAGATATAGCTGGAGCAGAAGCAGAACCATTACATGTTTTTACCCTTTAAAATCTTCTTTCACTAATAAGTAATGGAGGACACTTGGAAACAAGATAAAGCAGCATTTTCTCCTGTTATAGTCAATCAGAAGCATCTGTAAAACTAGAACTCAACCTGCCTGGAATGCTGAGGGTTAAAATTTAATTATATCTAATCAAAGTTGAGGGCACAGTCTGATTTTCTGTTGTGTGTGTAGTTTCATACACAGCAACAGAAGATAAGAAGCTCCAAATAAGCGTTACAGAATTACTGGCAAGTATTTTCATAAACAAGATATATTTTCAAAACTTTTTCCTTGCCCTGAAAATTTATCTACCTTGAAATATCTTTCATAAATACTGACAGCTCTACTTTGAATATTCTGTGCAAACTAATGATGGGGTAAACTGATTGAGACAAAAGTACCTGTTCTTGAGATTGCTTACTCATGCTGGCACTCTGCTGAACCAAGTACTTCTGACACTATCAGGAATTTTGTTTCTTTATGTGCTTCAAGGTACCTAAGCTAAGTATTATGAGGAGCACACCAAGTGCTCTGATCTGCTTGCATCCTAAGACATAGCTTGTCTACACTGAATTATTCCCTTCATAAATTACACAGTGCCACCTTAAAATGAGATTATTTTCTTCTAAGTTCACAGGTTGTCAAAAACCTCATGCTTTAATTGTTAGAAATCTTTTCCTAGTCTCTTGCTTAAATTCTTTGATAGCCAGATTGAATTAATTTGTTCTCATGCAAGCATTGTTCTTTAGTTTCAATAATATTCATTCATCCCTAGTGTTTATTTTAACCTTTTGAAGCACTCATATATATATGCAGTTCTTTTAGACTCTCCTCCAACAAAGATTTTAATCAGGAATGCCCTTGTACTGTACTTGCGTTTGGAGAAGTATTCTGTCCTCTCTGCAACCAAGAAAAAAAAAAAAAAAGAAAGCTTGTTTTTCAGCTGGAATGTTTCATTAACAAAGTTTGTTCAGTGGCTGCAGGAACATTGATGCTGGTGCAGAAAAGCAGATGTCACAGGAATTAGCTGTTGAGAGAGCTAAGAGAAGGGCAGGACCTCTGCTTTGGGCAGCAGGGCTGGTTTATGCTGCTTTAAGAATTTGCCGACTTCTTTGTGTCTAATAATAAAACATGCTGTCAATGTCCCTCATTGCTCAAGGATCTCTTCTTTATGTTCCAGCTTTAACTTTCATATACTCTTGGTCCTTTTGCCTGTATCTTCATAATTAGAACTATCCTTTCAAGACTTGATGTTAGAAATTAATTTTGCTTTAACACCAAACTAACTCTCCTTCCCACATCATCATGTTTGCAATGGCAACACTTTCCTCCTCATACTCTTGACATTTAAACAGTCAAGAGACTCCTCTTGTCTATTTTAGTACTCTTCTCAAAGCCAATCTCAAATGCTTTTTGGCCCTTTTCACTGTTTGTCCATTAGCCTTTCCTTCTTTTTCCTTACTTTCTATGTCCTTAATGAGATGAAATCACCAATAGTTCTGCAACATATTGCTCCCCACTTTTACATGTGATTTAGGGACACAATTTCCATCTAATGTCTGCATCTTTATTAAAGAAAATCCACATTTCTCCAGTTCTTAAGCTGAACCTAAAAACTCTTTCTATTTTTCAAACCTGACTTGTACAGCAGTAGAAGGACAGCAAGAAAACAGGTAGTCCCAAAATTTTGGGGTCACAATTATTTTAAAGCTAGGAATTCTGAGGTGCTCAGGCAGTTTTTAAATCCATCAGTACCCCTGTGAACTTTACTTACAACAGGAAGTTATTCAATTACAGGTGCAGATTAATTGACTGTTTTATGCAATCTGAAGGCTAAACAGATCCAGATCTATGCCTTTGTATTTTTTCCTGTTGTATTCCTTTCCATTTTCCTGTCTTCCATCTTAAATGAATGTACTAAAATGTAATAAATTAAAAGGAATAACTAAGGAAGGAAGCTTTATTTACATATATTTTTATTCCCTGATAATGTTAATTAGCATAATGCTGTTTTCCATATCCCTAATGACACAGTTGAGAACATATAAACACAAGCTATGTTTAAAGCAACCAGCTTGGGCATTGTAAGTAACACAGAGAAAGAAGTGTGTGCCTCAGAAAAGGAACATTCATCCTGTTTCTGAATAGCTTTGCAGTCTGCATCAAGCCCATGTCACAGTTTTTGAGCTAGCAATGTCTGCAGACTAGACGTACCTTCAGCCCCACATGTACAGTGGAGCTGTATAAACCTCTCCATGAAACTCGTTTGCATTTTCTAATTTATGCCATTTTAGCTGTATTAAAATATATATTTGAAAGACTTTTTACTGTGTGCAGTACAGCATAACCTTCAGTTTCCTCATTTTCTATTTAGAATTTTATTCTACTAACTGAAGTTAATCGAGATGGAAAACCAGGTAAATATTGAATAATAATATGTGTACGTATAGAAGCTCCAAACCCACTAATTAGTGCATTTCCAAATTGTGATGGAAATACTTATTGGTCAAAAATGTACGTTCCTCCAAACATGACTGGTGTAAAAAATCACAACGGTGTGTGTCTGTGAACAGGTAGAAGTTGTGCAAGGATTTTTGATTCAACAGAATTCCCTTTGAATTCCATTTGCAGAAATGGCAATATTGGACCTATATATTTTAAACAATATACAGTCTCTGTTTTGCAGATTCAAATAGTATCTATTGGTTTTCTGTTGAGAGGCACATTCTACTCACTGTGTATAGGCATTGACCTTTATTTTAACACAATTATGCTTTTCCCACACAACTATTCAACACTAGATTCTTTTCTCTAAAAATGGCTGATATGGCATGAAAGACTAGTCCTAGAATATTTGAGGATACTCAAGGAGCATGGAAAAGTCACGCAATTGAAAACTGCAAAATTCCCTTTTTTATTGGTGCTTCTCAATCTAGAAGACAAGACGAGATGTGCTGCCAAAATTATGGCATGCAATAGTCAGCTCTATTTTGATCTCTATTTTTTCTCTGTGTCTTGTCTTGCTAAAGATGATTTAAAACTCTGCTTGCTGAATCCAAAAAACAAACAGCTCATGCATGTGACAGTCTGCCAAGAATGCAGGACCCTGCCCTTTGCTTAGCTCACAAGCAAGAAAAATCTTTTACAAGAACAGTGCCAGGCAGTATACTGCACTAAATCTCATCATCAGAAAATAACATTGGCAGCATAATAAGCTCCAAAAGGACTGCATGCAGAGCAGTAATTTGCAAAGAGCCCAGCCTATCTGTTAGCCTTCCAAAGCGACTTCATGGTGACAGGGATCTGGTAAATCAATCTGGAAAGAATCCATATTCTTCTGATAGCATCACAGTTTTATTTTGTGGGCCTGGGCTGAGGCAGTATGAGGAACATAGATGACAAAAACATTAGGACCAATGATTTGTGATCATCCTGACTGTCATTCATGTTGCTTCTTTTTTTTCCCCCATTTATATTTATTCTGGCTGTGAAATAATTGCAACACTGATGTGTTATCAAAGAATATCTGGCAATATATTTAACAAACNTTGCTCTGTCAAGATTTCTCCCTTTCTGTACACCATTAAATCCAGATTTATAGAGATATAATCCTGTGAACCATAAAATAATCTGAAGGACTCTCTTAACCCATACCTTGAAATGGACTAGATGATGTTATAAAAGAATCCCTTAAGGAAGGCTCAGGCTGCATCACATTTTACATACCAGTTAATAAAACCCCCAGCTTATATTTCCAGCAAAACATTTTGATTTGCTTCATGGTGTGGTATGCAAGAATTAGATCGCAGGGAATGTGGGCTTTTTTTGCCCTGTAGATCCAGCAGTGAACATGGAAGTAAAATCAGATATAAAGCTATTTCAAATTTGCAATTAATGAGAGTAAAAGTAAATTTTATGTCCCCAGTACTGTCAATGCCAGTTTGCTCATTCATCTGGGAAGGCAGACAAGTTTTCATTCTTTGAATATGTACCAGTGTCTTTCTGTATTCTACAGAAATTGTACAGGCTATAAAACTAACTGCTTAGGTCACAGTAATTTTCAATAGCAACAGAAAAGACCCAATATTTTGTGCTTTACGGTATTGTAGTCTAAGATTCTTTTATCTCTGAATGGATTTAATTCTGTTTTATTTTCATTGTGTACTTCTTTATTACACAGGATCAATATTTTTGTAGATATAGATCTGCAGCCTTACATGCCTATTATCAAAAATCTCACACTATAGCTCTTTCTTTAAAGTCCTGGCTTCTAAGTGTATGATGTGAATAACTACAGTTTATTAATTTTACAATGTTCACTTCCAGGACTCACATTTGTGAAGAAAAGCTTGAACACAGCTACATGGAACAGAGGACTGAAATATAGTTTGACAAGGCTCTAAAATCATGGATTTCTATAATTTAAACTTCTTCCAAAGCACTGGGAAATAGCCTGAAGACAGTCAATATAAATGTTATACCTCTCTGGAGATCAAAACAAGTATAAGACTAAATAATGGAGTAGTTTTGAAATTTCATTTGCATCACCTCTCAGTGTTGGTACCTCTATCTGATCATTTCAATAGGTCTGACTTTGCTCCCAGCCCAAACATCTGAGACACCACTATGGCAATATCAAGCCCTGGATGAAATGAACTGTGGAAGAGAAAAAGGAACTGACTGAACATCAGATTTAATGTAAGCTCTTCAAATCCCCATGGGCTGGACAGCAGTGTTGCAAGAATATTTTTAAAGGCAAATAAATAGCAACTTTTGAAAGCAAATTCAAGGGTATTAAGCTAGGGTTTTTTTCCCCTGAAAGCATTCCAGTACACTGGAAAGAATGAAGTTACTTCCTACTCATATGGCTTTTCTTTAGGAGGTTGTTTACCCAACTGATGGAGATAGAGGTATTTGAGTTACCACAATATTTTCTAACTATTTTATATCTGTTCTTGAATATTCTGTCACGCACCTTAAATCAGGCCTTCATGTCTTCCTAAAGTTAGGACACAGCTAGAATCTTGACAGCATTTTATATATGTTTTGGCTCCATTTTATGTAAGACTAGATTAATTCAAAGCCAAATTATCTCTGAAGTATAATTACAAAGTTCCTGAGACTGTAAGATGCAGTGTCAGTTTATTTCTGGAGTCCTCACCTTCTGGGAAGCTTAGAGAGCTGTTCCTGACAAGGTGTCAAAAACTTCACCACTGCTCATGACATCTGGTATTGAAAACATTTCACAAAGGCATATGTGTTACAGCTACATAGGTAACCACAGATTCTCTGACTGTGTGTTCTCTGTCACTGATGTCAACAGCCTATGATTAAATCTTTGCTACTGACTTCCCTTCCACTTCATGTTAGAGTGGACACATGCTGCACTGGACAGAAAAAGGACCCAGAGATCAGTGAAGATGGAAATGATCTGCAGTGCCACACAGTTCTTCCCCATTTCCATCACCATCATTAGCTCTTTGCTATGCACACACGACTCTGCAGAGCCAGATTTGTAGCCTCAGCTCTATTACTAGCTAGTGCTGTCCTCTCATCCTCCTGATCCATCCTGTTACACATACCACTTCATAGTCTAATTGTCTAGTTCTTCCTTCCCGTGCTTCCTGAGTTCTGTGGGCCAAAAGAGTGTCAATTGTTCGTCAAGCCCAGGGTAAAAAAATGCATATTTAGGAAAACTGCCTAGCAACTGCTTTCTTTAGTGCAAGAAGAGAGGCCATTTGCATAAGAAAACCTTCCAGCTGGAAGCCTGCAAAGACTCTGCTGGGAGCTGATTCAGTGACCAGGCATCAAAGGAGAGTTCCCGTTTAAGGACTGCTCCCTCTGGGTGGCCCTTGTGTGCTGTCCCCGCCATCAGAGGGGCAGTGGGGCCCCACAGATCGCGCCAGTGCTCTGCAGCACCCAAGAGACCAGGAGATGCCATTCCAGTATCCGACTGTGCTCCCAGAGACCTTTTACTGATTTTGTTCCCACATCATTTTTCCCTCACACTGTGCACATCACACATCAAAAAGTCAACAGTTTCAGCCGCTAACCTTTGGAATTCTGTAAATTGCTTTTCAGACTGCCTGCCAAAAGTGACAATCTGTAGCACTGCAGTACAGTATCTCCAGATATTTACACATGGTTTGTCCCCATAATTACTAAAAGGCATTATTAGTATGCACAAAGACCCGGCCCAGGAAGAAAAACAACAGAAATTACTCTATAAATTCTCTTGCCATTCTATGCCTAGAAAAAGTTGCCCATAAACTTTCCACTTTCCAATACCCTGTATAAAACATTGGCTCTAGTAAAGTCAATGGAAGTAGCCTCCACCAATATTCCAACAATCCAGCAAACTGTGAACAGCGATGGGATTGAGGACATGGCACTCTTATGTGCTAATCATCTAAACAACAGTTAAATCGTTTCACCACCTGCAAAAAATAGCTTTGTACAGCTCTGCTGCTACTTAATGGAATGAGGCGATTACGATCAGAGTTCTGCAAAGCTCTCCAAATTGCAGTTCCTAAGGCTAATTTCAATGTGTGAATCATTGCTTTCCTGCAATTTATATCCATATGTGTGGTTATTTTTGAGAATGATTCAGTTTTGTATGTATAATTTTAAAAGTACTTTTTAAGTTAATGAACATCTGTGCTAAGAGCCCCTCAGCAGAAAAGCTTGTGTCAGCCACTGGTGACGATGACTGTGTAAACTTCCTGTTATCCTATAGGCGTGAATGTGGATCCTATGGCTCTTACCAACTGCGTACTGCAGGAGTAACCAGCTGAAAAGCACTCCATTAAAATGCTATAACAATAGGGTGGGAAATCCAAAACTTCCAGCTCCTCGAAAACTGTAATATATGTTCCATAACCAGTATGGAACCAAATACTAAATTCTCAAAGCTTTTAACAGAAACAAACAGAGGAAAAATTTCCATTTGAAAATTTCCAAACACTTTGATATTTTGATTGACACACATTCAACACTTTTAGCTGTAATGTAGTTCAATAGGATTTCTGCATAACATATATTTCTAGGTACTAGGCTTGAATTATTTTTCTCAAGGTGAACTTATTTCTTGATATGCTGCATGAGAACAATGTTGGTATAAATCTAGTGGTGCTGGATTTACAAAGGAATAATAAGGCACTGAAATTCACTGGGTGATCAAGTAACTGGTCACAACAACAAGGTCACTTTGCTTTAGTCTGCCTTTTAATCAGCTTAATTTTTCAATCTAGTAATTATGAGTTTTTGTTTCTGCCCTCTTTACACTTTTTGATCTCACAGACTGAAGGAGAATGTACTCCAGGAGCCATGAAGCTGTCTCCCTATAAGCACATTTAAAGCAAAAGGGGGCTTAAATCTGGCCAAGTGAAGTATGTCTCAACCCCCCAGAAAAAAGTCTGATTTTTCCGTATTACCAACCTGTCGTTAACCCTGCAAGACAGTGTTTAGTAAGAACTGACTGTTAAGTGCAGCACACTACACATGTTGGACATCTGATGTTCCTTCTCCTAACACTAATAAGGAAAATTTTCTTGGACTCTCCTCTTAGGATCTGTGCTGGTGAAAACAGGTGGAAACAGAGGTGCAAGTAGGACTAATAATCCTAATGTGAAGATGATGAAAAAACTTCACTCAGGAAGTGACATCTATGGCTGTACTAAAGAAGTTAGAACTTGTTCTCACTTAAGACAATGCTGAAATTAGGTTTTCTGTGAAGAACTGAGGAAGTTAAACAGCTGTAATTCCAAACACAACCTGGAATCCAACCAGTAGTTGTGTAAGTAAAAGCTGAGGACAGACCATGCCTCCTGCATAGCACAGAATGTACTGTGGCATGAGCAAGTAGCAACAGGTATCAAGGCATGGTGCTCATCCTTTGTCATCAGCCATGTCCTAGTGCACACCAGGTTCTAAATGCTGACATTGCAGTGACTTTTAGGAAACCTTTTAAAATCATTAGGCTTAATTCTGCTTGTGATTGTGTTGTTTTAAGTTCAGAGCTACTGCACTGACTTCAAGGCAGCTACTTTGGATTTACATCTCTCAAGCTGGCCTATTCTTGTATTATTTCCAGTTGCATGAAATCATCTGCACGTCCTCCAGGGCTGCTGGAACCCTCTGTCCTCCCCAGCACTACACATGATGCAATGATCCTCTGACGGAGGAGGAAAGCTGAGAAGTCCATGTAGGGAAGCAGATAATTTCCTTTTGAGCAATGGATGCAAAAATAGCAGCTAATAAAAAGCCTTCAAACTGTGCCTTCAAACTGTGACAATTCAATACACACACCTACGAGAATGCCTTGACAAGCTGCTTGACTTCCCAGTAACTCTGTCTTGTTTTCTTTAGTGCAGCCTCCACCAAACGCCCACACGCAGGTATTCATCTCTGTAGTGACAGCTGAGACCTGCAGGTGTTTGCTGCTATTGCCCTCTCAGAATAGACAGACACTTGTTCCTCACTGTAAACATTTGTATCATGGTATATGCCTGGCTAGTTACAGCCCAAATAATGATAAACCAGCCTTTTCTTTTTTTAGCCCCTTGCTGTCATGCATTAATTCTCTTTGCAAATAGGCATTAGGTACTGGAAATAGCTTAAGCAAGATCACTCTCTGGTGATTATTTTACTAGCCTCATCTTTTGGAAATATTTCATAAAGTGTCACCAGAAGAGTATATCAAGCAGTTTCCATAAATACAGCACTCTACAACATTAGACTCATACGTGAAGGGAGAGTATGGGTAGTGGGCAAAATGTTCTTTCACTCCTTTAATTTTAATATTATTTCACTGTTCTTCAAACTGCTATTTTGGTCTTGCTAAGGAACAACAAAAATCAGAATAAGAACTGTTTGCTGAGGTCTTTAACACTCACAAATGTCAAAATGATTTCTCAAAAGGGTTATTCACCTTTTTTATGTAACAAGAAGGTCCAAAATCTATGTATTTTTATAATAGGCCTGGAATGGCAAATTGTGTAACCATTAGTTTTTCTGGAAGTCTGGGAGGTTAAGGAGTTTAATAACTTCTCCTGTTTTAACTGAAAGCGCACGGGAACTTTATTTTTTAAAAAGACAAACATCACAGAATACTTATTGTTTGCATTAAATAGAAATTATCAAGGAAACATTAGGAAACACAGCTATAAAAATCTAGGAAATTTCCTTACAAACCTTTCTCACTCCATCAGCTGTTTACTTTTTGGTACCCTGGTTCTATTTTTTTAGGTCTTTACACCAATTTAGACAGGATCTGAATTCTAATTAAAAAAAAAAACAAAAAACCAAAAAAAACCTAAACAACCCAGCCTCCAATGAAACCAAAAAAAGAAGAGAAACAACAGTCTTTGTCAACCACAAGAGGTACAAAATGTGCCAGTATGAATTGCAAAGTCATTCACTGAAGGACTGAAACCAAAAACTTAGGGGAAAAAAGGGATGTTCTTCATTTAGAAGGACTAGAAATGAGAGTGGCCCAGGGCATTGTCTGACAATACAGTAAACATGTGCCAATGACACAGGCTGTGTGAGTTTAGATGTACTATGCAGCATATTTTCATTAGAGGCTGGGAGGTACCTCTAATCCAGAAAGGAAAAAAATCTGACTTGGAAAATACCACTCACAGTTTTAGCAATGTCTGTACCAGAAAAAGATACAAAAATTGCTTTTTCACACACTGAAAGTCATTGGAGGAGGCCACTTTGAAGGGGAAAAAAAAATGAAGATGCTTTTTTCCTGACAGTAGGCCTTCTTTAACCCTCTAAAATAGTCTGGCAGGGGACAGAAACAGTTTCTCCAAATACAATTGAGATTTAAAGGCTGGAAAGAGAGTAGAATAATGTGATCAAGGTGTCTATTGTTCATGAGTTAATTCAGGTTGCTGGATTAAAAAAAAAATGTGCATCTGTTAGGACAGAGAAGCTGTTGTGCAGTCATCTGGAAAAAGCACTGGCAACACAAGATTCTACTTATTTGTAGCATGCACTTTGAGAGAAGGGGCTGTGTGACAGGACAGGAGGGATTCAGAAATTAGAAATCCAAGCTTCAGAAACCAGTTCTATACCTGCGAGCTATAGAACCTGAGGTGAGAAGAAGCCTGTCATCATTTTGCAGGCTACACCTTATTAACTTATTCAACTAAAGTCTTTCTTCAGGAGTTTTTTTCCCCCTCTTGTCGTATGATCTGATTCTGGATCATCTTTGGTTCCCACACTGCTCTAAAGTGTTGAGGACAGACAACATGGCCAGATGTGCTCTGAGGAGCATTAACAAAAGCAAGTTATGCTACAGGCTGGTGCACCTTGCTTGGGCCTACATAGCTTTCTACAGTTTGCCAGTTCAGAAGGTGATTTTCACAAAAATATCCGATGTAGATTTCTGTCACACCTTCCACGTGTCAGGTGTAATCGACTTCCTAAGATATCTCAGGAACTTTTACCTAGCACAGTTTCTCTTTAGGTGCTTAGGACACTGTTGAAATCTTCTCTTTTTCCCTAGCAGACTAGAATTTTTATAGGGCTTGGTGTCTTATATAGAAGGGGATAAGTACTAGTGAGTGTTGCTGTTTTCCTTGCAGCATGATGAGGTCTCGGGTTCTTGCTGCTCCTACCCTTGACACCTACTGTGTGGCTTCCTTCAAGAGTGAAAGACTTAGTAACTTATGTCTCTTCTTCCAATCTGACATGATATGCTCTCTTTAAATAGCAAAATGGTACAAAATGCAGAGAAGATTTTAAAGAGAAATAGAGTCACTGAAATTTATACTGAAACACATCCTCTTAGTCTTCTGCCCTATCTGTGCCAGAAGTGAAGGAAACTAATTTACAAACCTCTCTGTAGTTTTAGGGCAAATAGAGCCTAAAGGAAGGTGGAAACATCACTAGGCCCAGTCTTTTGAAAAAGTTTTGAGTGGTTTGTGCAAGCTGAGAAAAGGAGCCCATATTTTCTCTGCTGTTCTTGTGCTGTTTACATAAAGGCAAGTAGGTTATACAATAGCTAAGTGGGGATTACAAAACTGAGCTCCATAAATTTAAGTAAGAAACAGAATGTCTATCCTGCGCTGGACAAACATAAAAATGGGGAAGACCGAAACTCTGGTCCTAATGAAATGAATGGTAAAGATGTTGCTTAGTCTGGTGAGATCACAGTTGCATCCAAAACCTTGGCTCAAGCCTGTAGTTGGCTGATCAGGCTGGATATATAAAGCATAAAGTGTTAAGTTTTCCCAAGTACTGGGATAAGATGACTTCTATTTTTTTTTTTCAAGCTTTTTGCTTATAATCAAGAAATACTGAAATTATTTTAAGACCAAGTACTAAGAAATCACTTGTAAACCTGAACTGGAAGCCTAAAAAGACCCTCCCTGCTATATTATCTCTGAACGCAAGAACAAATAACAACAATGTAATTCTTCCGAGGCTTCAGTGTCAACGCTTAAAAGTAGGGAAAGCTACTTTAAAGCACTATCTGAGTATCTTAGAGTAAGTTAGGAAACCCTGACCTGTGGGGGTAGGAAATATGACAATAAACCTCAGATATCAATAAAACAAATAAAAACCTTTAATAAACTTGAGACCTAAGCTCTGCAAGTAAATAACTTTGTGAAAAGATCTTTTGTGCTATAAAGATTGCAGTGCAGCAGTGTTGCTGGAGCTGTTCAGCTCACAGACCAAACCAATTACTTGCCAGTAGTTTAACTTTGGCCTGGAGTGTGGAGCACTTCTGGGTAAGAAGTGCAGTTTCTTATGTCCCCGGGCTTATCTGGTCTGACTATCAAAAACTATTGTTACATTGGATGCTAGCATATACCTCAGAACTTCTCCCACCTACAAGATTCCTGCATGATGAAAAAGACAGAAAAAGGGGGAGAAAAAAGGAAAGCTTGTGCAATCAGGGCCATACATCATATGTATCCCCAGTCCAAGGGTTACTTCTCTCCCGCTCTTCCCTGAAGCATCTCTTAACAGCTGAACTGATTCAATGCAGAATGTCATTAACAATCTAACAGTGCACAATGACTTGGGATCATCCTTATCTTACCGAAGCAAGCTATAAATAATCATCTTGGGTGAATCTAACATCATGACTGAGTGGCAAGCTCAAAAAAAAAAAAATCCCAGTGTATTAAAACCCACAAATGATGTACCATTTCTTGCAGAACTCTTTGGAATCATATAAATCTCTCCAATCAGCATCAGATAAAGCTGTCAGGGTAGGGGACGATATACTTCTCTGTGAATGATTAAGCCAGACCAGTTAAAAACTTAGCCTGCTCGAAGCAATTAGGTATGGTACATCAGTGCCATTCCAGTGCTATCACTGACTTTGGCCTGCCAAGGATGCAATTCTCCAGGCGATCATCTGGGAATTCATAATTGCCTTGATTTTTTCATGACCATCTTCTGACCAGCCCAGATATGTCCCAGAAAGGGCAGGCCAAAACTTCATAGGCTCAGCTTGTGCTTTGAACTTTTATCAGCTGTGAAATATGGTGGCATGGCAGGCTGTGGTTCTGTCCTTCCTCTGCACTAATTATAAAGCAGCTGGAACATGAAGTGCCAGAGAAGTTATCCTTCTTGTTTTTCTTTCTGTGTAGAACAAGCAACTTCCCAACTTGAAGTTTCATATCCATTCACCCCTCAGCAAGCTTATGCTACCAGTTTGGATGGGGCATGCTATTTATCTTACATCATCCCCTTTGACACTTGTTTGCCTCTTTCTCTCTTCATTCCCATTTCTGTCTTTCACTAACACCTCCCTACAATTACCTTTCCCACCTTTTTTGTTCCCTCTCTCATATCAATGCTTGCATCCTCTTCACACTATTACCTCTTTCTTCTCCTTCGTTACAGCCCGGACCTTGCAGAACCCCTCTTTTGCCTCAAAAATAAGTGAAGATAAGGGAGAGAAGGAAAGAAGAGTGATTCTGTATAAGGGACAGTGGGAAGTACAATGTACCCCTTAAATTAGGTCCTTTGAGAGGTGCTCAATGACTATCCAAGTTACCCAGAATTTCCTGAACTCCTGCAGTTTCCAGGTCATGGGTGTTCTAAATTTGTGTTTCAGTAGGTAGAGGCTTTGCTTGAGTACTCATGTATAAGATTCAAGGATTAAACCCAGAGGTACATGAACAGGTACACTGGTGCCGGAGTCCATACACCACACATGCCTGAGCCAGGCCTCAGTTGTCACCAGGAAGGCTGTATGGCTACTGAGCTTCTACCTCCTTTTGCAGGTAGTTGTTATGCAGCAGGGGGAGTTATTATTTTTTTCCAAAAATAAGCAAAGCATATGTAAAAAATCGCTGCCTCTGACTGTAACAACCTTTGGAAACACATATTTTTTGCATATACCTTCATTCTTAAGTGTAATGAATAACATGTTAAACACTGAAGTAAGGAACAGAGACACAACTTCAGTCCCAACAAGTGGTGCAAAAATGCAATATACAAAATCAGATGCAAAATCAAGAAACCTTAGCCTCTGCTCACTGGTGTCCTTTAAAACCCACAGGAAGTTATTACCATTCTGTGTATTTTTTTCAAGCTCTGAAGTGCAGTCATGCTTGCTTTATGTTGATCAAATAATTCAAAGTGCCAGTTTCCAAAATAAGAATATATAAGAGGAATCTGGATCATATGTTTACTAAATACTAGGTTTGTGTTTGAAAGGAAAGAAAATTAACAGGGGAGACTGTTTCTTATGAGCTTTTAAGTGAATCAGCATTCAATAATGATTTTCAAAAATCTAGCTTTCTCTACCCTGTCCAGCCTCAGCCAGATGTAGATACAATCTCTTCCCAGGCATCCCACCAATACTGATGGTGAGGTGATGCTTTCCTTTATTAACACAATCCAAACTGAGTGGCTAAGAAAGTAATAATGGAAAAGGAATAAGGAATAGAGAGGCAGATACAAAACATGTGTTCAAAGATGATGAGTTTGGCTTACAGGATAAACTTTAGGGTTTGTAAATTATCAGCTTGATCATGGATTGCCTTGCCCAAGACACAAACACCTGACAGGTTCAGTTCCAATCACAAAATTTCAAACGTGATAGCAAACAGCAAATGGTGTCAAGTACATGACTTACCACATAGCACAAAGACTACGTCAACAACATAATTAATTCACACAGTTTGTTTATCTCAGCAATCTCAGAAGGTCTTTGCAAAATTCAGGTATCACTTTATGGCTCAAGGAAAACAGTAAGAATGAAAATGAGCAAGGGCTACTTTTACTCTCTGCAAAACAGCTCTTCAACGTTAAGAAGTAGAACTAAAGACCTACCTTAAGGCAGGAAAAGCTTTCAGATGCTGAGTATACAACAAGTTCTTACCTAATCTCTTCTTGAGTAAAATAACTGGTCATTGCTGCTGTGCAGTACTTATTTTTCCTCTGGTTAACTGGTGCATTATACAACTGCTCCCCAAGTTACCACTTTCATTTTTCTCAGCAGTATTTAAGAACATATTTTAATAGCTTCAAAGTGTTGGGCCAAATTTGGTTACCCACTCTTCCTTTTCATCTGCTGCTTCTTCTTCACTTATGTGAAACAAATGTGCAAAATTTTTGCCCAGAGAAAAAGACCTTTCTGTGATTTAGAAGCTAAACCCAACATATATAAACAACAAAACTTGACAAACTACTCTGATTAAGTCTCCAAGTTTTCCAAAACCTTTTAATTCAGAACCAGGCTCTCCATATGCTAGGCTCTAAATTACCTGACAGACAGATGGTTAAGTATAAAGGCAGAATCAGTCACATCAACGGGTAAGAAGACTGAACAAGACCTAGCTTATTACTTATTACAGCAGTTCACTTACCCGGTAGTAGTCTGTGCTGTATACATCTCTAGACATCCCAAAATCCCCAATCTTCACCAGTAGGTTTTCACCAACCAGACAATTCCGGGTAGCAAGATCCCGATGCACAAAGTGCTGTGATGCCAGGTAAACCATACCAGAAGCAATCTGCTGTGCAATGTGAAGCATCTGGGATTGGGTCAGCTCAGCAGGACGGTTGCCTTCTGCCATCAGTCCTGCATCTGGTCCATGTGCCCTGCACCAAAACACAATCTGATAAACTGATAGGCCACTTGTAAGATGGAGAAGTGAAAGGCACTAGTGAGCATCAGCCCACACAACTCCATCAAAAGTACTATAAATTCCTTAGTGAAATGGGAAAAATTTTTTGTCTTGGCTTTTATCATTTACTGTTTTCCTTCATTGGTGAAAGATAGGTTGCCTGAAGAGCATTACAAATGGGATGTATATTACTCAAGGAAATAAGGCATATGGGTTCACAATAGTACCCATCTGTCAGAAAGCATCACCTTTCTCCTGTTCCATTCTAGTAATCTTTTCTGGAGAAAGGCTGACAAATGAACCTGCTTGGGAACCAAGGGAAAATCTTATCACTCTGTAAGACTGAAAAACAATTGAGGGAAAGGCAATGAAGTGGCATGCATAGCATCACTTTTCCTGTGACTGGCATTCCTTGGTTTCTGCAGGGATACAGATCATTGACCCTTCCATCTTTTCTTAAACAAGAAAGAGCTAACTTCCTTCTCCATTTGAGAAACAAGGCAGCAATTTTAAATTTATACTTCTAATTTCCTATCCAAATGCACGGCAGGAAAGGATTTTTGCTTATTTCATCACCAAGGTTGAGTCCTGCCTGAGACTGGAATTCCTTACAATAGGAACAAGACGCAAAACATACACTATTTGTAAAAACAAAACAGCTTCCAAAATATGAGTTTTTCAAGACCTGTCAAGTCCCTAAGAAGAAACAATCAATTGATTAATGAGAATACTTTTGTGCACTTCATCAAAACCAGGGATATTTTGCATTAGGAAAGCCCAGCAAAGTACTGGGACACATGAGCTTTACCCATCTCAACTATGTGAGCTCTGATATGCCTCTACATCCAAGTATCTCGAAGATACAGATATAAACATTCATATGAACAATGTTTTGTAGGAAGCAAATCCTTATCCAATCAATGAGGTAATCTGGCAATCACTCCTCATTTGATACATCTTATTAATGTTCTAAATATCCTTTTCCATCCATTCTATTTTTCTGTGTTTTCAGAAGCCCTTTTTTATTCCATTCCTGAAAACTATTCTTTCTAAGAGACCGCCTCTCCTCTTCCCTCCTCAACAGAGGTGAGACCTTAATTTTTCTCTAGGGTAAGAGCACAGGATTTTGGAAAAGAGTTGTAAATTAATCAAAATCTGTGAGATCAAATCTGACACTACCAATTAGAAATATGATATTAAAATTGCCCCAAGGGAAGAATTTCATGAGTAAAGTGACAGATGTCAGTAAGAAATTAAGGAGGGTGTGTAGCATTTGATGGGACTGCATCTGGCACCAGGCAGAGCAGCTCTCTGCCACAGGGTATGTACAGGCAGCCATTCATCTGGTCTAGGTTGATGGGTGTGGGAATAAATGAGAGGATATGAAATCTCCAACTAGAACTCACAAGCAAATTCCTGTTGAAAAATATTGTACCTTTATCATGCATGGATTTTTTTAATAAGTGTTCTCAGACATGAACCTTTGAGGTGCTAAATTAGAGAACTTTGTATCTTTTGCTAGTCTCCCTGAGGACATGGTCTGTATCTAATGGAATTTGTAGATTATTCCTAACATTCTATCCAGCTTGCTTGTCCGCTTGGTGCTGGCCATAAATGAGGTGATCTTCAGTGTCTGCCACAGCCAGGGACATTGACAGATACTGTCTGCAGCCACATCATCCTCTAGTCCACAGACCATGCACAGGGCAGGTATGAGTTTGAGGCTTTAGTCCTAGATCTGAACAGCCTTTGGCTGCATGCAGGCAGCCAGGCTCATTTGGGTTAAATTTTCAGATCAATTTTTCCCCAACAGCCTTTGGTGGCGCTGCAGGGTAAGAAATATGGAACAGCCCACTTTGCTGTGAACCTCTGGTCTGCAGCACAAGCTGCAGAAAATGTGAGAGGAATGACAAATTGGAGCTTATGTTTAACAACTTGTCCCAGCATAATAATTTTATGTTCTAAAGACAAGGGCTGATTAATAGTCTTTTGAAAAGTGAAGGCCTTAAAGTAGCAAATATACGGTCTGCTAAAATACTTTCCTGTACAATAATTCAAAATCAGAGTTACAATGTAAGAAAAAGCCAATCTAAAAGAATCAAGGCATAAATATTTCTTATAGAGTAAGAAATTATTTCTCATCATCTGAGAATCTGGCTTCTTCTGATGGAAATTCAGTGTACTGAAAATTTACTAGGATGGCATCTAGGGAAACAGCAGTTCTCTCCTAATTCACATCAGAAGACCAACCAGACAAATGTAAATGCCCTTAATTCTTAAAAATACTTAAATTCTTTTCCAGAGAGCCAATCAGTCTGGAAAGAGTAGTAGTGTTTGCTCTGCATCTTCAATATCAATAACAATATCTCCCTTATGATATCTATTGATAAAATTACACAGTAGACATTGAAAGAATAGCCTCATATTTTTAACATTGGAGCAAATGTCGTCTCTTTTAAAAACTGCTAATTTTTATGTCAAAAAGTGTAGGCTGGTAGAAATGGCACATACATGAGGCCTCTGTTCATAACTTCCTGGGTCATGGGTTACCTATTATTGTGAACCTTATGTATCATTATTTATTTGTAACTGCTCTATTGCCAAATTTCAATTTCCTATGCACATTCCTGAATAGATTTATGAAATAAAGCCCTAATCTGGACCCCAAAGTGTAGCATTTTCCAATTCACAGATGTTTCCATGGCTCACAATTTTCTTGCTGCAGATTTATAGCATTCTTTCCAAAACACTGAGAGGAGGGAAGAGAAAAGAGGTTAGACTTCAGAAGCTCTTTGACGCCTACAGATAGCAATAGGTGTTGAGTGAGATCTTCCAAGTGCTACCAGAAAGCTTGTAAGAAAATCATTCCTACTGTAGGATCTATAACCAAACATTTCAGAATACACTGAAATGTGTTGGAAGCAATATTTCTTTGGTACAAATCTTGATTTAAGGTACTTCCAAACAGGCAAAGAAACAGAGCCCCACATCCCAGTACAAAAGATAAGAGTCATACAATTTGTTTTCCTAGGTGTCAGCTTTTTCCAGTGGTAGTTGTTAATTTAACATTAAGTAGCAGTAACACCTACATTCTCTGCCCACTTATGGCTCAGGATCACAATATATATTCATGGATTTACCTGAGAAATTTATTAAGATCTCCGTGCTTCATATACTCAAAGACCATGATGAGTGGATCCCCCTCAACACAGACACCGTAGAATTTGACAATGTGCTCGTGTTGCAGGTTAGTTAGCAGTTCTGCCTCACGGTGGAAGTCCTTGCGGGCATTATCACTGGCATCCTTCAGTGTCTGGTGGAGAAAATGAAAATGTAAGGAAGGACAGATGTTCACAGAAGGAAGGAAACACGTGGAATAGCCCGGTAAGGGTAAGATAAGGACAGAGTACAGCACAGAGGATGGAGGAAGTACTTTCTTAATAACTCTTTTAGAAATGCAGATGTGATCCTGAAGTGTAATTAAATAACGGCAGTACAATTTTCATTCTCCTGCCACATGTTATCCCAAACAAACACTTTTTTTGTAAGATAATGTATGAATACTCATGCTTTCGCTGTGACAAGTGTTTTCCAAACACAGAACAAATAAACTGATCTCATCCCAAAAATATACTAGTACACAGCTGGTTTGTATCCTTGAGCATTTAACTCAAGCAACCCCTAGTATCCTGCTGGTATTTACCTTTCCTGATAGTCCTTTAAAATAAAACTCTCCTTGTTTAAAATACATAGTGGTAATGTGAATGCATTCTTTATGTACTGCTGATGTTAGTCTCTGTGGTGTGCTGTACATTAGGTAGATTTACATGAGAGTATGTCCCTGGATCAAAATAACCTGAGACTTCAGCCAGAAACTTCTTTGAATTCCTGTAAATCCACTCACATGACTAAGATTAGGCATATGTGCAAGTATCTGGAGGTCAAATCCTAAAGTGATAGGCATGGAGGAAAGCAGATGCACAGAGGAATTCTGGGGTGTCACTGGATCAAATAGGAGGCTTTAATGTTGTATAATGAAATAATAGTAATTTAACTGTCACACATAAGTAGTTTCTGATTTCTCCTAACAAACTACATTTCATGAACAAGAAAACACTTTCATGCACAAATAGAAGCAAGTTCTGACACCAGTTAAATGAGGAATAATTGTAATTGGCAATAAACCACTAATAGCCTGTAGTCAAGAGGTACAGTGGTTGCGCTATACTAATTCAAAAAGTATTTCTAAAACTGCAAGAGAAAGATGGCAAGTTACCAACATTCACAATTTATTCTTCACAGAAACTGCTGTCTTAGCTCTGTACCTCTGTATTCAACAATACCTACGTTTAGTACAATGGAAGATAAGACACAAAAGTAGTGGCAATGTTTTAACTAAAAATACCTTTTTCCTGGCCATTTAGTCACCTTACTTTCTATCCTGAATTAATATAGAATGGTATAGAATTAATAGAGCATGGAACCAACCACACTCACCAGAACAGAAACAGAATAAGTTGTTCTTATTCTGTCCAATTGTTCTGCCAATGGAGTTTTTAGCTGCAGGAGCCATGGTTTGTTCAAGCTCTTTCTTCAACAGGGATAATTCTGTCCACTTTTCTAGTATTATATGCATGCATGTGTAAAGAAGGGCTTAGAAGATGACTGTTGGAAAAAACTACTTTAAAATGCTTTACTTGTGATACCACAATCCTGGGTCTTGAAAAATGAATTGCTACCATAATAGAATTCAGATGGGGGGACAAGGAGTAGGGCAGAATGGATTGCTTTCTTTCAAGTTTAGGGCCTTTTCCCTGTGGATTTTAGGCTCTATGGATCTCAGAGGCAAAAGAAATCACTCATGCCTTAGATGTCCCTTCCCTGAGGAATGTACTTATGAATCTTAACATGCCTTCAGGCCCTGAAACCTTTTTCCATAAGCTTTAGCAATGATGTAACAAGGATATTGCCTCATCAAGGCTTCACTAGCCACAATATGTTAGTATACATAGCTGTATCATGAATATCAAATTTTCTTCCCACTATAGTCTACACACAATCACAGCTGAACTGAGTGAGGACTGGAATTGAAGTGTTTTCCAATATTCTAGGCTCTGGGATGATGCTTTAACATGATACAGATACCAACCCACAGTCCAGTGTATGCTACATATCCTGAAATCACTGGTAATAATTCTGTTGTCATTTGAGTTTCCTCTGGTGGTTTCATATATGAAGTGATTCAACTGTTATTCTTCTCAACAACAGAATTAGTAAAACAATTAATACAAGACCCACTTTAAAATAATAGCAATCTGGAAAAAACTGACAGGGAGAAGCAGAGGCTGATCCTCCTTCCAGCAGGCTCCTTCCCTGTAAAGACAGTAAAAATGCTGACAGCTCTGTCCTGTGAGGATGGCATATTGTATATTTGAGAAAATGCTTTCTATCTCACAGAAACAGAAAAATTATCATATGACAGAGCTGTTACCATGGCAATTTCACATTTTCTGTCAAACAGCAAAATGCAGAAAACTCTACAACTCAGGTGAAACTCAGGCAGGGTTTCTACTACCATGGGTTGACTAGAATTTCTGTCACCCACTATTGCAAAGTCTCCTTTCCATTATTTCATGCAGTGCACAGAATAGACACAATGCATGAGAGAGAACTGGCACAGTCAGGCAAGGAGGAGATTGGAAGGTAAAAAAAATTAATAAGTATGTAGAATTTACATAGAAATTACATTGACTAATGCAGTACAAGAAAAAAAAAAAAGAAAAAAACCAAAATAAAACCCTAAGAGCACAGAGAAAGGAAAGACATATTAATTATTATTATCATTACTGACAAGTATACCAAAGCCCTGCAGACAAAGCACTTCCACCAGTTGACAGGAGGTTTTACCAAGTAGGATCTGGGATTCTATCACATGTGCTTTCCAGCCACTCAGGCCCATGGTTAAAGAGGAGGGACAAGCTTCCTTGGGAAACAGAGGGTCCCCTGGCTCTTACAGGAGTTCCACATCTGCCAAGTTCATCCTTGTAGCAGCTGGACCACCACCCCACACTTAGTGTCTTCCACAGAGTCCTTGTCCAGGTATCAGCACTCCATGTGGTCTGTGCTGCCCTGTGCTCTGCAGCGAGTGTGAGCTCTGACAGCACTCTGACAGCACAGAGCTGCCTTCATGGGCAGGCCAGAGCAACAGCAGAAGGATGGGGCTGCGGTCACCAGCATCAGCTGGACTTGGCAGCCAAACTCTCAAGACAGCTACATGACTACTACTACTACTACCAACTTTTACTATTTCAACCTTCCCCTACAAAATAATTGCTACTGCTTCCCATCAACATATGAGAGCTAACTGGCATATCTTCTCAAGAAATGAAGGGGTGTTTTTCAGCCTTCTCAGAACTGAAGGTCTGAAGAATCGTAAACCTTTGGTCTTCCTGTGCAGGTGCCATGGAAATGTTCTTGATCTCATACACATAGCAGTCTGCTAGCTGAGCAAAACCTCCCAGGGGAGCCAGGGGAAGCTGCTAACCTGTGCCTTGTCAGACTCACCTCCTGCTCTGGAGAGGCTACACTAACGTGAGACTATGCCTGGGGATCCGATCCTATAAGGAGACAGTACTGAGCCAGGCCTGAACAAACAAAATGGGCCCTCAGGAAAACAGTAATTTTTCCTTCCTCCACCCTCTGTTCTCTAAAAGTGCCAGCAGCAAATGGTGTCCTGATATGATGTGCTATGGGGGCAATGCTAGTACACTGCCCAGGTTTTGTCCCATGGAAAGTATTTCCAAATACTCTGTGTTGGCCCCAAAAAGCTCACACTAATCAAAACAAATGTAAACAAACTGCTTTTCTCCTCTTTAAAGGAGCAAAAGCCCAAACTCTTTGATATTTTATGCTAGGTGTGATCTTTCTCATCTTCCCAGATTTTTCTGGGCCTCTTAGCTGCTAAATAATTTGCTGCAGCAATGTCAGCATTTTGGATACCAGCTGGCTGATAAGAAGGGAACATATTGAGTTAGAAGGAGGGATGCTCAGGACCAGGCATGAGCCATACAGTTTTCCAGCAACTGGCAGGCACAGGCAGCTGACAGGGACCACTAGCCAACCTGACCCCCATTGTGCAGGTGAGGCTGTGCCTCCTTTCTACCAAAATCTCCCTGGCACTACCTTACTCCTCAGCAAGTAGCTATTTCCACTGGGCTCACCAAATCTATTTTATAGTGATGGGTGTGTTCTAGTTTCGCCCACGGAGCTGAAGCTCTCTAAAGCCCTTATTGTGAGTCAGGAGGAGCTGTTCATTGCTGCTGGCATCCAGGTCTGATCCTCTAGGACTAAAACTGCCAAATCCTGTGCTCAAGGATGGAGTCCAGACACAGTCCTGCACTGAAGTGCAGGATACCTCTCTGCACTCCAGTGAAAGCCCCATCCCTTGACCTCCACTGTGACTTGAGGGATGCCTGTTATCGGTGGTTGGTAACCACAGTGAAAGAGACAAGCATCAGGCAATTAACCTCTCAGTTATATGAGGATGAATCCAGTGGCTCAGTTCACCAAAAAATTTGCTCTCTGGCAACAGCCAGAGTCACATCTTTAAGAGTCAATGACAGAAACATAGAATGGGAAAAACCTGTTCCCAGAGGTAATTCTTCTCACAGCTGCCTGCAAGATTCTTATTAAGGACGCTATAAAGAGAGGATTTGGTAAAACAAACAAACAAACAAACAGCCCCCCCAACCAAACAAACCAAATAAATGACAAAAAAAACCCCAAAATAGTATAGCAACTTGCCCAGAAAATGGATAGATTTGTCATCTAGGTCTATGGAGCTATGGAAACATATGTACCTTAAAGGGTTGGATGTTCTTCCTTTTGATTTACACTGAGAATGAGCAGCAGAGTGGAAGTGCAGTGCAGTATTTAACAGCAGAAGTGCTAGGCTCCATTTGGAGAGGACTTTTCAAAAAGAGCAAGTGAATGGAAATACTTTTATTTTGCTATCAAGCAGTTCCCTAAAGTGATACAGGAAAGGCCATTTCCATTATAGCTTCACCAAAATACAACCAAAAATTCATTCAGATCTGTTTTTTTAATCTCCTATCTTTTGCTTTCTCCTGTCTATGCTATATTCCTTCAAGGCGTAATTTTTTTCTCACCAGTCAACAACACTGAACTACTCCTAAGTATCAAAAAGCTTATAACCTTGGCAAACCCAAAAGCTTGCTATTTTTGATGGAGCACTCTACAAAACTATCCTTCTTTCATATTCTTCCACTGTCAGATTCAAGACTCTATTTTTTGCTATCAAATTCAAAAATATGATCTATATGATTTCTTTTACTGCATGGTTTCATCCAAAATGCACACATGGTTTCCTAATTGTGACCTGTCAGACATAATAATTTTCTGGTCACTTGGCACAGCCCAGATCTGGACATCTATTCCCCTGCACCTAATGAGATATTTCAAATGCTGGATGCTTTGTGTAATTTTTGGCAGAACACAGATGGAGATAAGAGATTAGTTTCAGTTTAGTTTAGAGGAAGTTTTCAAACTCTGAGAGTGTCGTTTCACCAATGTTTCTAGCTACATCCACAGCTAAAATCAACAGCTAGCCTCAGCTTTTGAATTTTGAGGGACAAAAAGGGCTTCGTGCAGAGAAGCAGGCTTGATCTCCAAGCTATGTTAATGAAAACTACCCACAGACAATTTCAGTTGCTGATGAAAAGAATGGCACGGTCCTGAAACAGAAAGGTGTTCCTTGCCTAGATATTATACACATGACCTATTCACTTAGCTAGTAGCAGATTATTTTTTAGGCACACATAAATATCACATGCATTTTTAATGACCTAGACATTATTTTTCACTAATTGTACTTCAGGCAGACCATAAAAGATTTTGCCCCCTCATGATGCAATCTGTTTCCTCCCTTTTCCTTATGAGATTCAGTTCACATTTTATAATCCACAGCAAGATCAAATACCAAATTCTCTTAACACTCCATTAGCCTTGTGAACTTTTCTACATGTACCAGAACAGTTACACTGGATTATAGAATAGGCAAACATGATCATTTACAAATAAAACAGCATTAGTTGCAACCATGAATTAATAATGGTAACGCTAGATACTTTTACCTTCACTGCGACCAAGATCTTGCCCTGCTCAGGACACAGGTTATAGCATTCTGCCAGAAAGACTTTCCCAAAGGCTCCTTCTCCCAGTTCTCTTTTAAGAACAATATTGTGGCGCTTGATGTGATGCACAACTGTGAAAAGAAGACAAAATAGAGGTCAGAAGGAAACTGCAGGATGGGATGGAGCCCACACTTACAGCCACATGGAGATAAGATTGCTTAGTAGTAGGGAAGGAATCAAAGAACCCACATGCCATTTTCTACCACTTTCTGCAAAAAGACTGAGTTTATGCATGTGTATTTGGAGGATAGTGCATTTTCTGGGTAAGAAGACATGGAATTAGGAGTCAACTGGGAACAGGCCATTTATCATCATGTTAGGATGACTGCTGCAAAGCATACATAAGAGCCAATGCTACTTTTTAAAAAATTAAGACAGTGAATCAGGAAACAAACCAAACCTTTCTCACACCTTTTCTACTTTTGTACCTTTAACAACAGCAGAACTCTCCTGTCCAAATCCAAAAAGTTTTAAAATAAACCTAAACCAAGAAAACTAAACTTGTCCTCTTTCAACTTAAAGCAACTTAACACTGGTTTACTTACCATTCATAAATAAACCACCGCTTTCCCACATTGTGCTACACTATAGTTACAAAATGATAAGAAATTTTGGTCTCACAAACATGATTTACAGTATTGATCCAAAGTAAAAGATACAAAAGATGGACAAAGATTTTAGTCCTCATAGTGGACAGAAGCTTCGTTCAATTGCTGCCCAGAGTCAATTGATTCAAACATTGAAGCCCATGAATATTTTTTGACTTATTTTACACTCTCCTTTCAGCAAAAGCTTCCATTAAAATCTTTAATATTTAAAATACTGTACTAAATTTTGTAGACTACATTATCAATTTACAATGTTCAAGCAAAATAAATCAATTCTAAGGGCAGTGTAGCTGCCAATAGGATGGACAGCTTGTGTTGCTGAAGCTGTACAATCCAGACAGCATCTGCTGATGATTTTAACCTCAGTGCACTTAGCCATCTTTGCAAACACTGAAATTTAACCCTGCCTGGAAGAAGCCCATTTGCAACCTAAATTCTAAACACAGTGAATTAAATAGCAGTGCACAAGCGTCAGGCTGGCTTCTGCAAGGGTGAAAATCTCACCTTGGCTGCTCAACTGCAAGGACCAGGACTGAACCCTGCCAATAATTTAGGGTGTAACGATATGCAGACCAACACCTCTCTCCATACTTGGTTAGGAGAAGTGCTGATGCTAACATCAGTAGGGAGAAACAGCAGAGTCCTTCCCTATTCCTGTTACCAGCATTTGGAGAAAAGGACCATAGTCTACAAGAGGAGAAAATGTGTGTCCCGCACCCTAAACCTACAGCAACCTAACCTGAGTGCACTGCATGTCTAAATACTCTTCATATCCATGTGTGTGGACATGAGGAACCTGGTGCTGGAGCAGGCTAGGAGAATGAGCAATCCATCACGCATCTGCCATCATGAGATGGGCAGCATATCCAAGGAACAGATCTCCACTAGATCCAGCTGGCACCTGCTAGAAGATCCTTGGCCAGTGTCCAAGCAAGACCCTGTACCTTGTTATAAGAGTGAGGAAAGCTGGGTTCTCCCCATAACCTACCAGACTCACCAGGCTTTTCTGCTTTCCCCACAGCTGGTGGCTACAGGGGAGAAATTCACAGCCTCCTTTTCCAGTGCCAAGTCTTCCAGGAGAGGCCACATGTCCCAATAGGTACACATGAAATAAGACTGCACAGTTCCTACATTTTTTTACTCTTGTCCCACACTGATCTAGCAAAAAATTAAGTTTTGTCATGGTGATGCTTTATTTGGCCAGCTACCTTAGCAGGTCCCCTGCAGTCAGGATGAAGTTGCTTTTTATTTTCATTTCCTCCTCAGCACTGGCTTTGCAAGACAGGCTCAAAATGCAGTCAGCACAAGATAAGCCTGAACCAAAACACACCTTTTCCCCATGGACACAAGTTAACCAGCATCTCTGGCCTCTGCTAACACTGGCCACAAGGCAGACCAGCAGGATTGAAGGACTCCTGCTCTGGCACACCACCTGACCTCCAGAGTATGGCACATCTCATCCCCTGAGCTTTAAAAATGCTTGATAACAAATGAATTCCCCCCCTCCATCCCCTAAAAAACTGGCCATCCAACCCTGCCTCTTGGGGAATTCTCTTTCCCTCTGCTTTACTAGTATTGCCAGGAGGATGCTTCTCTTCCTTTCCCACAGGAGAAAGAAAGCAAAGGCAGTTTTTAAATTTTTTCTACCCACAGTTGCCAAAGACTTGGTGATGCAGACAGTCAGAATTTTGTGCGGGTCCTCTCCATTTTGAGCCCATTATACTGCTAATGTTGGGCCTAGCAGTACAAAGGAGTCTTTTTATGAAACTCCTGGACGACTTTACAAACAATAGAGTAAAAATAAATAAGAAACATATTCAATACTTCTCTGTAGTACACTTACAGCTGCTGTTAAACAGCCTTATATAAACCAAGCATTTGAATAAACAATCCATCCCATAAACCAAACTGCGAAAACTGAAACACAGCAAAGCACAGAAAGAGGTCTGCACAGAATGTATTTACAACTTGTTACGCTCTATCCATTCCTGTCACCTTTTTGAGCTGCACCGAGTTACTAAACAAATAAAAAATAACAGTAAGTATGACTAAATGGGCAGAGATTAAACATAATAACAATGTAAGTAAATCAAACACAAATGATGTGACTGATATATGAGCTCAGGAAAAAATCTGTTTAACACACTCAGAGCCCCAGCCATAATGACACCGTCTTCAGGGGGAGGATACTTGAGCAGGAGATACACTGGAAAATTCAGGTCATAATCTGCTTTCAGTTACTATCAGGATAAAGCAAATTACCTCAGCTAAAGTCCAAGAGATTATCCTGGATTTACATTGAAGAAACAAAGCAGAATTTAGCCAAAGAGGTGATATAAACAAAGAAGTTGTCTCATAATGCTGTCTCACAAGAAAAGGTACCCAAACGTTCAAATGACAGCTATGTATTTTCCTCCTTTTGATTCTAAATGGCAATTGCATTTGACCTGCCACTTGTACTTTTAAGAACATATAATCTCTGGTTTTAAATCTTTACTGATTACTGTAAAAAAATATGTTCCATTGAGCTAAAAGCCACATTGAAAGACTTTAGAGAGAAATGAAATATAAAATATGAAACAAGACAAAACAAATTAAAGAAGGGTAAATGCTGCAAAGAGGCTATTTTAAAATAATGCCCACACAGCCATACTCTTAAAATCAGGGGACTTCCATGGATGACTTCAGGGAACCAGAGGCAACAGGGGGTACAACTGCAGACAAAGTCTCTCTTCTCACCTCATGATCTCAGAAGCATCTCACCAAAGGAGTTTGACCTTAGTTATTTCACTCACTAGCAGACAGTATGTCACACTGGAAATGATGCAATACATATTTCCAGGTATGGGACTGCCCTCCCCTGGTAACCTACCTTTGGTGGTGAGGCTGAACAGAGAGGGTCACACCACATTCTGGAATGGGTTCCAGCAGAACAGGCTACTCGAGATCACCTCATCACATTGAATTCCCTGAGCTGGACTCAAATTAATCCAGCCAGGGACAGCAAGATACCCAGCAGTATAAATTATTAACATTTTTTTGCTCATATTTAAAAAATGAAATGAGACAGAGTGAAAGTGTTTCACCTTGGTCACAAACAATAGGTCTTAACATTTTACCACCAAATGTGACCATTACACCATCTAAGCTGACCTTCTAAACTATATGGAGCATAATATTGAGCTGAACAACTTGTATGTGGCAGCAGACTGTCTCCAGAAAGAGACTGTGCCAATCTTGATTTGAAAGTCTGAACTCTTCGCTTGCTTTCATATGTAATCATTTCACTGCTAGAAAAATGCATGCCTGTTTGTCGCTTAATCATTGACTTATCTGGCTTACATCTCCATCCCTTGGTTTTTAGGGGACCTTTTGGGATAGTTTTAGCAGCCTTTTCAGGTTTGGTATTAAATACATGTAATCAACACCCTTCTTGGTGAAGCAAAGAGACAGAAGTTCCTCACCCCAGGAAAACATTTCCTCCAGTTCACCAGTCATTTTCTTGACTTTTCTCTGGAAAAATTTTAAACATCCTTTTAAAAGAAGTTGTTTCCTTGTTTCCAGTTGATTTTTCCCAACTCAAAGCCCCTCTCCACAAAGATTGTGATTAAAACATAAGATCAGCTCCCTATATCTCTTCACATCCATAGATTACACTAGTCCCTTTAAGGCTGGATTTCCTAAGGAGCACAAAAATTAAATACTTATGTGGTATGCATGTGAGTGTCTCATCTTGAAAACCTCACAATTACAATATCATAAATGTTGTAGTTTTCAAATGCACTCCCATCTACCCCATGAGAAGAGCAAGGAGATTTATGGAGAGACTGAAACATGGACTCACTGATGGACCATAAACAGACAACAGCTGACAGGCATCACTGCCACACTGAACTACCAACGCTGTAAGATCCTTTTGTGTTGCATGCCCACTTAAATCCTCTGCTGAGTCTGCTTCTGAGGATACTGTTCAAAATTTTGCTAGTGGTACATATGTGGGACAGTCTTGATGGAATTTGTTGTGCCAGTACTCAGAGAAGAGAATGAGGATCTTCAAGATGCCAAGAAACCAGGCAAGGTGATATTATAAACAGCTGCATAAGTAAAAGGCAGTGATAGAAAAGACTCAGCTTGTGATGTGACATAAGGTTCCACAGAAAGACGTTTTGGAAATTTCTTCATTTCTTTTCCCACTATTTCTATCAAAACTGGGGACTAAACTATTTCTAGGACCTTGCCAGAAAAAACCAGGTGCAAGTGGCCAAGTGATTGTTTAAACAGTCTATCAAATTTTACAGCATTTGCCACTCACAAAGTAGAAGTTTCAGCTGGAATCCTATAGCAGAAGGATACAAATTCACTACAAAGAGCACACGGCAAGTCTAGACTGATGGCCATCAGATTATACAACAGCAGGATGTCTGCAGGTTTTACAAGCTATTGGCAGAATAGAAACTTTGGGTTATTGAGTCATCTACTCTCTAACATGGCAATAAAAGCCAACAACAATGCTTCTTTTCTTTTTTTTTTTCAGCCTTTTGATCTATCAGCCTTGCCTGGATGCAGAAATAGGTCAGCTCAGCTGTATCTTTCTGATTATTTGATGCATTTATCCCATACAACATTCAGTACTTATTATTCTATATAATTTTTTGTGTAGTGCTATTGTTGTTTAATTTTTACCATATAGCAGCAACAATTGCTCATGTAAGGCTCATGCCCAGCTGTTGTTGGTAAAAACTAACAATGTATGTATAAATGTGCACACACATATATATATAAAGTAGCCCACAGATGAGAATCCCCTAGTCAACAGAAGTAAAATAAGCTGACAGAAAATCTCCCCTCTGTACCTCAGATACTCTGCTCTAAGTGAAAGGTGCTGGTACCGTCTCTAGAAAACTGAGTAGAGAGGATTCACAGAGCAACAAGGCCAGAAAGGCATTTGGGTCTTATCACATTACCTGTGCAAATCCAGCCTCTGAAGCACTTTGAGTATGTTTTGTATCTTTGAAAAAACACAGTAGACTTCAAGAGCTGTAAAACAGTTATCCCTTGGGTGGCCATCAGTGATTTGTCAGGTTTCTCACAGGCATTACATCCTAAATGGGCCTTGTGGAGGTGATGACACTTAGGATCTAATGCCAGGCTGAGCAGGACGTGATCTTCCTGGAAGAGCTGGAGGCATTTATGAAAGGCAAACAAGTGACTGTCACAGGAATGGCATAATTCCCAGACACTCCCTACTTGTCTGGAGCTTCATCTGGTAAATCAAATAAAGTTGTGATTGCTGCAGTTTAACCTCTCAGTTGCCTTGTTTACAATTTAAATCCTCACAGGATATATATTTAAACCCCAGAATTTTTATTTTCCTGGGTTAGAATTAGGCTTCCTTTTGTAGCACAGTGCTGCAGCACTTTGAAGAGTGCCCAGCTCTCTCCCACCTGCCTGGAGCAGCAAGGGCACTATAGATCTTGTCCACTGTAAACTCATTTTGCTGTAGTTGGCATGGCTCTTCTCTGTCTGAAACACAAGTGTTTACTGTCTTTTGGGGTTAATATTTGATTCCTGGTGAGCCATTTTACTTTACTCTTTTTTTTTTTTTTTTTTTTCAGTAATTTTTTTGGTTAAGTTGGCCTAGATCTCTTCAGCTTGGCTACAGATAGCCATACTTGATTAGATCCTTATACTCAAATAAGCATTACTTAAGAATAAATTCCAACAAAAGTGCTATCATTCTGTTATATGCATGAGTCTGATCAACTTAATCCACCCTCCATGAAAAAAAAATAAAGTCAACTGTTTATCTGTACAGGAACTTGCCCTTGCATATTAAAACTGAGGTGCACAAGACCTTCAAGGTCTAGCAACCTAAAACTGATCTTTTAAATGCTAAAACTATTGGGATATATCAGAACAGCTGAAAGTTAATTTGGCTGTTTTCAGAATAAGTAGCATATATTAACCACCCTGTATTTCTCTTTCTACAATGCTTACAGCCTACTAAAAGCTTTTCAGCCCAGTATGGTAAATCAGCTTTAAGCAGAAAACTACACAAGAATTTTGACAAAACACTGCCTTCGCAGATATGTGTACATTTAATTATAAATGCCTATCTCAATACACTTCTTCCAAAAGGTTAACCATCATACAGCTTACAGGCTATTTTGTGTGAGTTGCTGCATAAAACCTGTTAGTATTATTTTATGGTGGCAAATCTGGTCTGTCTTTCATATTTAACTGGAGACAATGATCTCAACATGAACACCCTTCCCGCTGAGACCTGAAAATCCTTTCTCTCCACACTATGCTAATCTTTAGGAATCTTCTGCATTACATGAATAGGAGTACTTGGCAAAGAATGGGGGAATACCATGTCACATATCTCATATAATGGATACTTGCAGAGGGGGAAGGGCTAATAAACATACTGTCTTCTAAATATTAACTCTTTTCCTTCTCTGTTTTCAGAAGTAGACATAGTCTGAAAAGCATCCCAGGGTGCCAACCTGAGAAGTAGGACCTGAAATAAACTGCGTCCAGAGATGAGCCATATTCAAGCTTAGAGTAAATGGGTATAAAGGTGAAATCAATGGAGATTGCACTATTTTTGATCTATGTTTCTGTGCTTTGCTTTTTCTCTTCTCATTTTAAAAGGGAAAGGAAATAATTTTGTGGCTCTATGTTGTGGTAATGAGTGATGTAGGGGCCCCAGGCAGGTGCAAAGGAGTGCTCTTTACTTTTACTGATAGGTAAAGCTTTATAAAGCCGTACCTATTGGTAACAGCTCTACATGAGGGGGTACAGAAGGATTTTACTGATGGCCTTTCAAAACGAAATATGGAAAGCAAATGGAGCTTTCAAGATTGTGAAGGAATAAACCATACACTTCGCTCGCAGTTGAAATTCTATTCCTTTGTTTAAAAGTTAAGCACAAACTCAATCTTTACCTTTTGGTGAACTATCTGAAAGACAACATAGCATCTGATCAGCCATGTTAGATGGGTAGGTCTGCCCTGTTGCAGCTAACTGAGCATAGAAAGAGAAGGGAATATTAGAAAAAACATCATAGCAGCATGACAGAACCCAGTCTTATAGATCACTTTTAAGCAAATTATTTACCCTTTTGTTAATTTTTTTTTGCCAATTCCTTTTACAGTTCTATCAGGCTGCAATATACTGTTGCGTTTTTATCTTATGCTTTGCTTTCTTTCAGCCAATCGAAATAAACCCTTGCCCTAAGCACAAGGCTCAGTCTCTGCCTGCTTCCTTAACTACACAAAGGTGAGGCTTTGCTGCTACGTGGTAATTTGCTCTTATGGTTCTCTGTGTACCTCCTTCTGGATCCTTTCCTGGATTTTGCCATAAGTGATCTTTAAACACAAAGAAAAGTTAAGGGTTTAGCCATTTCTGAGGAGGAGGCCCAAAGGACACATAAAGACACTAGAAACTGCAAACAAACAAAATACAAAATCTTCCTCATCCTGTATTATTTACTGAAAAACAAACTCATCAGAATGAAGGAAAAACATGACTTGAGTCTTCCTATACACTGACATGGCAAGAACATCAGTTCACCCTCTGTCTTGTGGGGACATAGAAGGGGTTAGTATTGTACTTCTTCATGCCCCATATGACAGGAGAGGAGACCAAAACTTCATAAAAGGCAAACAAACCTGGACAAGCTTCTATTGCCCTTTACAGGCTTGCTGTCCTTTGGCATTTCTGCCTTCTTCCATGGTGAGGCACTTGCTCCACTTTTGTTTCACTGCCAGACTGGCAAAACTTTTTGTTAGGACATGCCATACACAGAGGCTTATGCCCCCATAGGGCATTTTCCCCTTGGCCCTGCTACTGTTTCAGAATTCCAGTGCTTATGATGAAATTGGCAGCACATGCATGCAAGGCACACCCAGAAAATTCATCTTTACCAATGGGCTGTGACAGATACCTCTACAGCAGCCACAATGCAGTCAGAAGATAATTACATTGTTCTACCTTCAAACAAAAAGACTTGCAAGATTTTACTTTTAGGTCAACAAAATAGATTCACAAAGGGTTTGCAAGACTGAACATGCTGGGGGTTTTTCAGGATCAAAGCCTTAACAATTGCAAAGAAAAGATGATTTTTCTTTTGTCTTGTTATAAATACGCTGAGAAAAAATATCGTACTTTCATGTTTCCACACAAGCATAGCACATGCTTAATTTTTCAAGCTTGAAAAGATCTTATTGCTTATTGTAGATCCCACATCATCTCTTCTGCTGACCTGGTTCTTCTCTCTTGCGTCCTCCAAAGGACTAATATAATAAAGTGTATGTTTATACAAAACAAATTATTTCATGTGTAAAGGCCATGAAGATTCTACATTTTGAGTGATTTATCATTCTTCAGGGTCTGACAACCTTTCCAAATCCTAGGGAAGGATGCAAATTAGACTGAACCATGCTCCTTGCATTGAGCTTTGCATAAGCAAACAGTGGTACTCCTACTTGGACAATATCTGTAAAGTACACTAAACTGTAGCCCAGGCAGATTAGAAAACACTAAAGGCTTTTTTAAATAGCAGCGAGACGAGTGCCTATTCTAATTGTCCTAGTAGAAAACCCAGACTGCCTCATGATAAAGTGAGAAAACTGTGACTTGACAGTGGGAACAGGAGGACTTTCACAGGTCATTTCTCTTGCAAGAAAAAGGTCACGTTTCCTTTTCTCTCTTGGTTCAGCATGTTATTGTCATGTAACATGAAAACTGATACACCTAGCTAACAGATGTAGCAAAGAATATAAGAAATCTCCTCCTCACTTGAGCTCCTATTGCCTTATCTGCCACTGAAATTATGCTTCTCTACATTTCAGACAAATAAGGAGGATTTCTACACCTTTGCTAAAACAAATTTGGTGAGGGAGAAAGTCTCCATTATGTTCAGCTCCTTGCAACTGATCTGCACAACATGCAGCCCAGGGCCACTTGTCATTTAGAGGATCATAGGCAATTCCTTGCCCTGAATGCCCCCATGACTAAGGACAGCCAGGCACCAGTCACTCATCCAGCTCATAGTCAGTCTGTCAAACGGAGGTGTGTTTAAAGTACTATCAGAGAGTGCCTTGGTTCCACTGCAGACAACAAACCCACAGGTCTGTTTGGTCTCAGCAAGGGTTCCTTCAGACTTTTTTAAAGTGAGGTCTTTGTAAATTCTCACTAACACATATAAATCCCCTCCCACATATAAATAAAATTTTATTTTAGAGAAACAGAATGAACACAGACACATTGATCAAAAGTTAACTATACAGTATGTCAGGAGCTAATGAAAAACAAAGACATATACTCCTTTAGGAAAACAACAGCTTCCCACAGGGTTCAGTGTGATAACAAACTGTCAGAGCCCCAGTACCAACAGTGACAAGACAATCACCACCAAATGGATCTTTTAAAGCTGTGGCCCATGACGAGGTTGAGGACAAATTCAGTCTCTGCCAATATGCTTTCACTACCTAAAAGCATCTTGGTTTTTGACTTGATAATTATAGTGTGCTGAGCCAACCAGCTGTCACTAAGGAACAGGGCCTGCCCAAATGAAGCAAAATGCATAGACGTTTACTGCAGATTTATTACACAGTAATGAACCCAGTTACAGCCTTTTGAGGCATGGAACTGAAAGACAGAAAGAGAGAGAGAGAAAAAAATAAAGAAGAGGAAAGGGAGAAAGAAAGAGCTTTGAACATTTTGTTCCAGTCAATTTCCATGAATGAGGAAAACACCAGGCGTGATTCAATTAAAGGATGCCCTCCCACAGTCACGCTGTTGCTGGAGAAGTGGCCACTGGGCAGATACCCGAGACATACATTTCCCAAAGCACACAGACCCAGTCTTTGCTGAAACATGAACTTTCACTGATGGCAGTACACATACATAGCAGGGCAAACAAGAACGGCAGAAACGGCTGAATGAACTTTATTCAGGATCTGACATACAATGTCAGTATAATGAACGTGACCTAAAGAAGATAGTTACACTCATAACAAGACTGAGTTGGCAGATTTGCCCAATTAGTACCAGTTCATTTTATGTTGATAACTAGTATACATATACAATATTCTGTAAAAGCTTAGTAGATGTCACCATAAATCATAATACTTTTTATCCCCTGTGCTTTTTATATTTGGAAAGTACTTTCAGTTGAATCTTCTTTAATACTAGTTGTAGACTGAAATTAATGCAAATGTAATTCAGGCAGTCTGTGCAAGACACCAGAAATACATGGACCAGAAAGGTTCTTTTTTTCACCCAGCATCTATATGACTACTGCCCCTAAAAAGAAAAACTCTTTTGTTCCAGCTACTGTACACCATATTTACAGCAACTTTAGTCTGCACAGAACTGAGACAGGCAAAATGTAGGGGTTTTCTCCCCATCCTCCTGAAGTTCAAGTTCTCTCCCAGAGCAACAACTCCCAGTTTGCCTACCCACTCACCAACTTGGGAACATTTTAAGCAGCAGTAACCAACACAAACAGCTGCTACGTTTGCTGCACTGTAATGGCAGAGTACCCCACTCGCTTACCAGTAAAGGAAATAGTAAAAATTGCCATGATTTTTACTGTTACCAGTAAAAATACTGAATTCTTGTCTCAAGCTGCTCAAACTGCCAGTTGCAGCCAAGGAAATGGGTGTTGTCCCTTGATATGCCCCTGGCCTGCACTTAGCTAAAACGTGGAGGTGTTGCTGAACTCAGGGGCCACCAGGATAGCCTAACTGGCCACTTTACAGGCAGTGTTTGCTAACTGCTGCCTCCTGCAAGATCACCACCAGCAGGGGGGCAAGTACAGACTTGCTTTTAGGAGGGACATGTCTGAAGTCTGCTGTGAAACTGGAGGGATACTTCACCTTTTGGTAGTCTAATGTCCACAAAATGTCCAGTTTCCAGGGCTCTGTGTTTCTAGCCTGTCCTTCAGAATTTTAATGAGGGGGAAGAGTCAGAAGCTAACATAATTATTTATAAACCAATGTCAAGATTTGTTGGGTAGTTTATCCAGTGTTTTCCCATGTACAACTCTAAACTAACTTATAGACTGGTGCATTACTTTCAACATTGCTTGTCATATTTATTCTTCCCTTTCATTTTCTTCAGTAAGAGAATGGTAATTTAGCCATATGTTCCAAAAATATAACAAGCTCTAACTGCAAAAATAACGACTACTGATTTTCATTTTTCCTTACAGAGAAACTACAGAGAGACAACATTGTTTGCTTCTGAAGACTAGATACACACACACACACACACACAGAGATTAAAAGGTATTTGTCATAAGCATTTTGGCAAACAACTCTTAGGCTTCTGCTGAGTGAATCCCTATATGACTGTTTTCTCCACCCCGAAAAGAAGGCCAGAAATGCATATCTAGCTGTTTCATAATATTAGAGGGGATTTTAAAAATATTATTTATTTTCTACTTAAATAGCATCACAAAGCTATAAAGTGTAAGTTATGCATTCATCAATATTCTTATTTGGTATATTTTGAAAACAATGGCAAAACTCCTCACTGCCATCACTTTCTTAAGTTGAAAATCTCGACTGGGAGCTCTTCAGATATGAGTTTTGCTGCAATAAATACTTCCTTTTAATTTTACTGATTCTGGCCTCCTTAAAGTGTATTATAATGCACTCAATAATAAAATAAATTGGCAAGAATACATTCAGAAAAGAAGATTTTAAAATAACACTGTCTCTCTTGCATTGCATTCAGAATTATCATGTATTCCGTGAAAATAATTCTCAGCCACTAATTGTGAACTGGAAAAACAAGTGGAGTTCTTCCAAATTAACTCTCACAAAGAGAAACTGCTGAAGAAAACAATTAAGAAATCCACAGCATCCCCTAATTTAAGACACACTAAAAAATGAAAAAAAGAAAAAAAAATCTTGCCATGGACAAAGGAAAATGTGAGGTCTGCTGCTAGCTGTGCCCTAAATCTTTGCTTATTTCAGTCTTTATGCTGTTTAGTTTACGGTATTTTATGTACTATCCTCCATAAAAATAAACAGGTCCTTGAGGATTACCATACCACAACCAGCACTTCAAAACTACTTGCAGTAGCTCTCTACCTTCATAGATGTAAAAAATAAAGATTTCTGAACAGGGGTTACTGGTATCATTTGCCTTCATATTGTGCCAAGTAGGCTTTTGAAATGCCAGTTGTGGAAACTGGGGAAAATGGTAAATCGAATCCTACTGAGGGATATGCTAGCTAAGCATCGTAACAACACCATTAAGAAAAAAATCTCCTTTCAATACAATTTTAAAAGGTATTTTCCTCCCTAATTTATGAAATTGAAAACTAGGACAGTAGCTATGAGTAAGCAGTTTGAAAAATCTACGTTATCTTTGCTACTGTACAAAAAGAACGGTGCTTTCACATACACACCTTGCTGGAAGCTCTAGTTAAGCCCAGCTGTGACAAATCCTGCTCCAGCATTTTAAATTCAAGTCCAGTTCAAGTCCAGTTCTGCAGGACTCTGATATAACTTTCCCAAATCAGTGACAGACTTGTCACTGACATTGAGAGGAACCTGAAGCAAAGGGTCTCACAGAAACCAGGAATGTCATACCACAGAAATACCTCATAAACTGAGCAGGTTGTGAGTCTCAATGAGAAGACAGTACACACATAGAAAATGTGCTACATGATGCAGTTCTCCACTCAGTAATTTATATCTGCAGATATACAGAAGAGGAGGATGATCCACATTTTGGAATTTATTTAGAAGGAACACAGGGGAGAGATAAAATATGGGCAGAGTACAGCATGAACTTTGAAAAAGAGAAAGAAAAGGAAAATTACTAAACTGCTCCAGTTCAAAAGAAAGGGGATCTCCAGACCTGAGGTGATTAGTAGTGCTAGACAGATATCCCCCCTTTTTCTCACTTAAGCATTTTAGGTCCTGTTAATTCATATTTCTTCATTCTTAACAGTGTTTTATAGCTGCTCAGGAAGATAAATATCTGTCCTACAAAGAATTCCCTTAAAGATTTTTTGCAACATTTCACATAAATACCATGCCTTGTACAGAAAGAATTTGTCCATATCCAAACTAACACAAGCCACTTATTTCTGCAAAGTGGATTTTTTTTTCTGTTACACTAGACAATCTTATTTGGGATATGCTTAGAAAAAAGGACAGAAACTTCTGCTAGCTTCTGTATCACTACTTCTTAATGACTCAGCTTTTATTTTAATGCCACAAATTTCACAGCTATCAGCCTGTCGGAAATATTTCTGCATCCTATTTTGTTAGTTGTCCTACAATTTTAGAAGCTCGTGATCTCTTATGGAAGTTTGCTGATGTAGTTCCCTTTCCCTCCCCAGCTATAGCATGACAATGCATGCCAGAACATAAGCTCTGGCACAGACTTTGGAGATGGATGTGGAAAGGTTACATAATTTTGCAATAAATTCATTATGATCAAGCAGCACCAGTTAAAGCAATCACTCTCCTGGCCAAAAAAATAAGTGAAGAAAAGAAAAACAAAAGACCCAAGTCTTCACTTTTCTGATGTTGCATCAAAGCACAGGTTGCAACAAGCTGAGAAAGTGTAATGTGCTTCAACGTCTTTTTCAGTTGCTATGGTACAGTTTCTTATGGAAAATTCCTTGTTCTGCGTGATGTTTTTCCTGCCTCATTTGGGATGGCAGAACCGTTCCTTGTGTCACCTGAGAAACCGGGCTGTCAGTTTCCACCTATTGGTGAGAAAGAAACTCATCAGCAGCAGAACTCAATGGAAAATTCCTTGGCTAGAAGTTTCTGCGCTGGAGGCTAACATAACATGGGGAGCAAGAACGGATAGGTTAGGGGATGAGGGTGACACACAGGAGATCTGACTTCCACCTCAGGGTCAGACACAGATTTCCTGTGTAATCTGGGGCAAAGGATTTAATCACTGGGACTCCCCGCTCATACAGGCAGGACAACCAAGGATCCTTTCCCCGTTCTTCACCCTGTGTGTGAAGCCCCAGGTCTGTAACCTGCCCACTGGACAACCAAGTAGCTCCAGGTTACAGGAGTGGGGCCATAGCCCAAAAGCTCTTCAGGCAAAAGTCTCCATTGCTTTGCATGGTGAGGTCTTGTTTGGACCATGGAGCTCTAAAGTAATGCATGGAAATAATGTTAAGTGGTTTCATTGTTCCCTGATTTTAAGGGAAAATATCAATATAGGCAAGGAGAGAAACTCCAGCTTTACTGTACAGCCAAATAAGAAAAACACAGACCTTTTAGAGGAGATCTGCAATCTATTTTCTGCATAGATAATACTGAAAATTGCCATAAACAGTATAAAAAGAGTATTATAGCATCACACTAGTGATACAAAGCAATTGGGGATCAGGCCTTTTCACTAGGGGAAGTTTTATATTGACTGCTTGGAAGTAATCCAATTTTAATGTGACATTTTTCCTGCTGGAGTGTTTGCCCTTCCAATCAAAAAATAATTAGATTCCACCACTTTTGATTCATGATGAAAACAAAGCATGGTTAAAAAGAAAAACTGAAAAAAATTGTTAATGTTTTAATGCTGTTGGATACCTGTGGTACTTCAGAATACCAAAACTTCCATGGATTCTCTGTGGTGGTGAGAAGAGCTTTTGACCTCTCTGACCAAATGGGTTTTGAAAATAACAAATGCATAAGTGTTTGAAAATAGATTCCTTTAGTAATGTCTGTCATGAGAATGAAGAGCATTCAAAATATGACAGTGCAAGTGCATTCCACAGGACAAATTTTCTGGTGATGCCAATATTTAAAGCTCCATTGACTTCAGCGAAGTTCCACCCCTTAATCTAAAAAGGTTTGGACTTGTAAGGCTCCCTTACTGGATAAGTTCAACAAGAAAATGAATGGAAACAGGTGTAGGAATGAAAGAAAATATATTAATATTAATTAAATATGAGTCAAGACATTCAAAGTTTTGATTCCCATAGCATTAATTCCAGCATAAAGCTAGTAAAAAATTTCACTGAAAAATATTAATGATGTAAAATGAATTTTCAAATACTTGGCAGCATAAAAATACTGATTTTCAGTTACCTTTTTGCTTTCTAAAACAAAGAATCAAATTTAACATTCCAAAGTGGGAGAATACTTCTCTCCCCCAGACAAGCACACACAGAAACACTTACTCATATTTTTGAAATATTTTCAAAAATTATTAATTA
>VXBI01003765.1:177557-206031 GCA_013397375.1 Toxostoma redivivum
TTGAAATATTTTCACAAATTTTGAAATATTTTCGACAAGAAAAATAATTTTAAAATACCAACTTGTTTAAATTTTATTGAAGATTTTTTTTCTGTTTCAACAGTTCAAGTTGAAATCAGAGACAAAATTGAACCAAGTTCTGTCTGCTTTTCACTTACATTTTAAAGCAGCAAATAATCTTGAAATGCTGAAATCTCCCATGGGAGAAAAATTCTATTTTTGAACAGCTTTACTTCTGTGCATTTAAAATCTCAGCTATTACCTTGGAACTCTGGAGGGGAAGGACTTGTACTGAAGATGGAATACTTCAGTAGAGGCTGTATTATTCCGGCTGTACAGGGGGGCTGGTAAGGGCTGCAAGACCTTCCTGTCCCACTTTGCAATATGGTGGAGGAGCCACTCTTTCAAGGCTGCTGCCAGATGAAGAACTGGTTGCCAGTCTCACACAGAAGCCCGTGCAGGATCCCTACCCACCAGCACACTGCTCCACTGATTATTTTCCTCATTCTACCAATTTGGACTCTCAGCTGACAAACTTTACATTCTGATCTGAATTCTGTGACTTAAAAGCAATTGCTCAGAAAATCTCTCCCAGGCTGAACAAAATTATAAAAATGAAAGAGGGATTCTGGATTTTAATTCCTATGTTACTACAAAAACTTGTCTATATACCAATCCTTTGGAATAGCAAAAGTTTTGCATGCAACAGTGTTTTTGTGTTAGAAATCAGCATTTGGATTATGATGGACCATCTCATCTTCAGTAAGGTTGGTGCTGTTATATCAACATTCCTAACAGAAGAAAATCTGAAGAACAGTTCCTTAGCTTTTCAGCAGCCAGTGATTATTAGGATAGCTCTTAAATGAAATTAGGATACCTTTTAAATACTCAGACCCATTGAGATAATCACAAGCACTGTTGTTACATTTCCATTCTCCCAATATCCTAATAATCTTTCTCCTTGTTTCTCCAGCAGCACAAGCAGAAGCTGGGACTGGAGGTAGGGTGTGCAAACTGATACAGAAATAAAGAATGACCTAGAAGAGGTTTTTGTTGTTTGTTTTGTACCCTATTGATACTTTCACATTCCCCAAAGATCTGAGACATTTTACAATTATGACCATAATGCAATTCCATCAGAGATTCAAGAAGACTTTCCTACTGAGCATCTAGAGAAGCAATAAACACCAGTTTAAAAACTGTAAAACCAAATCAGCAACCTGTTAAAGCCACAATTACAAGGCCCTGCCACATCGACCTCCAGTGCTCTTCACTGAGGCTACAGAGGAGTGCAGGTAAAATTCCCTTCTTAACCTGACCAGCCTAGACAGCTGTCGGGATGAAACATAGCAAAATTTAATGAATTTTAAGTTCATTAAAAACTTAATGAACACAGTGGCCTGGTGAAAGGCAATTAGAAAATCCTTAATCAAGCACTGCCTGTTTAACAAGCCAGGTAATGTAAAAAAAGCAAAGACTACTTGCCTAAATCCTATTGCTCTCTTAATCCTAATCCTGAAACCATGGAGAATGAGGTAGGCAGTGATTGTAATTGTGTTAAATTTGGAGAAGTGCAGCTGCAAAACATTGGCTTCATTGGAGTAAATTAGCAACAGGCCTACACTTTGTCTTGCTTATCTTTTATTTCCTTTTCCCTGCCCCACTCTCCCCTTCCTTCTCTTTGTTTGGGAGCAGGAGACCTGTATGCTTTGCTGTCTCCCAGAGTGCCACTTCCTACTGGAGCCCTCTCTGGTTATTGCTTGGGTGCAAGACATAGGATTTTGTATTTTCCTTTTCCTATTTTCTGAATGTGATTTATATCTGCTGTATCTTTGTGATGTTGGTTCAGTTTTGTCCAGTCTAATTAGTTTTCTCTGGAGTTGTTTCTCACAGTTTATATTTATGATACCAGGGTCAACATTAATGTGCTTGCTGGCTTAGACAGTACCTAAAGAGAAGATGTTTTTCTCCATGTTTGTGACGTGGACATTATTCCCTGTAGCAAAGCCTAAGGACATATACCATGTTCTGCCCCATATGGAGCAGCTGCCTGTTAAAGGTAACAAGCAAAACGCTAGAGTTCACATTGACTTTCCTTTATTCCATAATCTTGCTATACAATGTAATAAGATACTTCATGGTTTTGCATTCACGTACAGAGTTCATTTCATAAGTCTTTACATTATTTTTCTCTGATGCTTTGCTCCACCACCTTTCATTGGGGTCAAGAGGAAGGGAGAATAAACTATTGTGTCCTGTGAATCAAACTATCAACCTTCTGTAGATCAGACTAACTAGTCAAAAGTGTGATTTTACTTACAGCCATCCTACAGTTTGCACAACTTAACACACATAAAGAATTTCAATAATTCAAGTGTCAGAATGCAGAAATGCTCAGCTTGCATTGTATTAAATGGCTCATTAATTTACTTAAAAGCAACAACCTGAAAGCTAATTCCAAATACAAAGAACAATAGTAGCTGGGTTTGGTTTGAATATCTTCAAATAGGCTTTGATCTACAGCTACTGTAGCCTCGTTACCCAGAGAACTAATATGCCATGCAGAACTCTATGTCTAGCTCAACACTGACACAGCTTCTCAGAACTTCAAGCAGAAAGCAGAGTAGGGAATAATGGGCAGCTTGTGGCTATGGAGGGTTTATATTCTAGTTTATGAACCAGGACTTCCTTTCCTTATTACAAGAGTGTCGAGATCTAGGAAAGATTTAAACCCAGGATTGATATCTCTACTGAGACTGCATTTACATTTAAATAATTGTTCTTCTTTTATAAAAATAGAGACTCATGTCTTGAGATGCTTTAGCTAATGAACAACGTCGATTTTAACATGCACAATTGTATATAATATACCCATAGAGAAACACCACAGAAAGCATAACAGTGTTTCTTAAAAGCTTTAGCAGACATCTAGATGGGATGTATGACTGGTCTGATGAGGCCAAGAGCTCACTGTGGGTGGGCACAGTCCTTTTTATATGATGAGAAATAACTATGGCATTTGGAGGTAGAAACTCCATCCCAAGAGTAGAAAAAAAAAATCAACAAGCATTTCTCTATATACTTTCTCTCCATTGTTATAAAAAAGGCATATTGCTTTTCGGTGTTTTTCCCATAGAAAGTGCTCTATATATTTCTGTATACATATTCTATCAATTAACTTAAGCTCCAAAGTTGAGATGGCAAAGCTGTCTTCTGCATGACCAGTGAACACCTGTGTGCTTTGTTCTGTCTGGAAAACACTCTACCTTGTAGTCAAAAAAAGAAACCTACTGGTCCAAAATAAATCTCTTACCAGTTTGTTTAACGTTGCCATTTACCACAGCCCTGTTTCAGATGTTGAGGCCAACTCAAAACACACAGAGATCAATAGGCAGGAAAGACTCATGTTGGTTAAAATGGGAAATTAATTCTGGATTGGGCCTCTAGAGGAAAGCTATCACTGCAAAGTAATGTTGAATCTTCTCATCTTCCCCATTCAATCAGAAGTTGGACTTTATGATCTTAGATGCTTTTTTCCAATTTTAATGACTCTATGATTTCTGAAAGATATCCTTTATTTTGCACTGTGTTTATTCCTCTGTGTGGTGCAATTTCAGGGTTCTCTAAAATGCTGCCATTAAAAGAGGCAAAAAACTGTAACTTTAAAATGCAATACAACCTCGTGGTAAATGTGGGAAACCATTTCCAGCAAGGAAATGTGCTATATCAGAATGGATAATGCAAAAGCCTTTAGCAAGTTGGGAAATAGTCTTCTTCCTCTTCAGGTAAAAAAAGCTAAGACAAAAAGGAAATATGTTCTTCAAGAAGTTGTCTGTGAACTTGAGTCTTAAGTCTGTGCTCCTATACCACATCTTCAGGATGAGAACTGTGATTTACTACTACTATGAAACTACACCTCACTGAAGAAATGCACCCGATATCTCCTGTCGGGGTTGGGCACAAGGCTGAAAGGCCCTTTCCTGCAAGGCTGAGTTGAGAACAGAGCTAATTCACCTCACCCAGTAGTGGTGACACAGCTGATGTGACTTGGTCACAGGCAGCTCACACCTGAAGTCAGCCCTGGGCTGCTGAAGCTGTGGGACCACAAACTTGCCTCTACCTGTCCTGCTACAGATGGAGCTCCCTTCTGCAGGCACTTTGTGAATGCTGTGGGGGTTCAGAAGCCTTGGGGCAGAATGAAAGGCTCACCCCTGTCAGGGTTTTATCTACCAGGTAAATTACCTGCCAGGACAGATGAGCATCAGCTCTCTGCTGCCATGGCTGTGGGTGATCTGTGACCCTCTGGCCTTACAGCTGCTTCTGATATCTCTTCTCCTCTGCTCTCTTGGTCCTGAGCGTTTCAGCCATAGGAGGATATAAATATGTTGCTGTTAATGTCAGAAAAGGTGCTACATACTATTCAGGGAATATCAGCTTGTTTATTAGACAGGGCTAGTATTTACAAAAGGATATCAATGTGTCACAAGCATAAGCCAATATTTAGGTGTTAGAAGACTTGAAAGAAATACACACCTTAAGGTTCATTGGATACTTATTCGAAGAACGGTTCCTAATAGGTACTGCCATTTTCAGATACTAGAAGAGTTACTACTACAATCCATGGTAGCAATTTGTCAATTCCTGAACTGAGGATAAATTACGCAAAATAAAGTGAGAATTTACCATAAATGTAAGCAGAAATGTAATCACTGCTGGACAGTGATAATAGGAATAATTTCATTCTCACCTGATTATACAGCACCTTTGCACACCTGCCATTGCACAAATGAACTTCACAGACCAAAGCATCATAAATCCATTAGAACACAACACTGTAATAGGGTACTTCTAAACCAGAGTTTGGAGAATTAGCCTATAAGCTTTTCTCTTGCTTTTTACCACCCAAGAAGGAGCTTTTCAAGCTTTCCTGCATCGGGCAGGTCAATGCAGTTCTGTCTGGAGGGAATCCCACTGCTATTTCAGTGCCAGCAGCCCCTAGAGTGGAGTCTGCAAATATTGCAAAATGGTTGCTTTTCTTCTGATGAGAATAAAAGAGGGACAAGATAAATCATGTCCTCCTGAAAAGCTGTTGGAACTAATCAGACATTATTTATTGCATTTTCTTCGCCGGAAGCTGGAGCTGAAGTTGTTTCTTTTCTATCTGTTTCTCCCTTTTTCTATTCCTACTGTGCTTGCTCCACTTGATGGGTATTGTTTTCAGCTATTTCTAGGACATTTTTTGTTAAGGCATCCACAGGCCTTCCAAAAAAAAAAAAAAAAACAAACCAAAACCAAACTATCTAAAGAAATCCTCAGCAACACTCAGAAATAAGAGTTACTGTGTGGGAATAGGTTAATTTCAGAAAGTTTCTAACTGAAACTGTGGCTCAAGGAAGTATTCATAATGGCAGTTGAAAATTCTGTCAAATCTGTCTTTCCTTCAAAATTATATAAACCGGAGATTGTTTGAAGTTAGATTTCATTTCAAACCAATCTTGAGAATAAATAACAATGTGATAGAGATGATCACCCCATTTTTCATTCCTTCTTTCCAGTTCTGTAGGAAATAAACCAAGGTGGGAGGCAGCAAGATGGAAGTGAACTCTGAAAACAGCTTTGCTTCCAGTCTTCTTAACCCCGATTCCAGCCATCCAATACAATTCAGAGCTGCTCAATGCATCCTTTTGCAGCCTTTTTCTGCAGCCTGTGCAGCTACAGACTTTCAGCAATTTCCAACAAAGCATTTTCAAAGGCGTTTAGTTAGCTAAAGCTAAAGTACTTTGGAATTTCCCAAAGTACTAAGCTGACTAAGCCTCTGAATTCTATTGACCAGACTTAACACTTTGAAGCAGTTTAGAAAACCGGTTGCTTAGTTTTATTTAACACCTGAATGCTGTTTCAGTGGACTAGCTGACATCTGAGAATGGAATTTAGATTCCCCCAACTGCAGAAATTTAAAAAAATCCCTAGACAGAGTATTAATATTAGATTATTATTATATAAAGTATTAGATATACAGAGATATGTCGCAATATAGAGAAACAGGAAATTATTGATATGCATACACCACATATTTTTTATAAATGCAAACAATGCCCCCATGCAATATGTTTTCCATTTAATTGTCTAACTGGCCCCCAGAGCTAACAGGCAAGTTGCTAGCCATAGGTATGGCACAACTTTTCATCCAGAGAACTTTTAAGAATTTCAGACCTCGTCGCAGTGTTTTGACTTAGCTTATTTGACACGTATTTTCCCCTTTAGGCGTTTTGTGTTTTGTTTGTTGCAGTAAGTCCCTTTCAGTCTGCAAATAATAGTCTTCAATTATTATGGGCATGGATAGACTAGAGACAAGACCAATCCGGTGCTCACCTCATACCAGATCTGTATGCCTCATAATTCAATCCACATTCTGACCTTTGAAGATCAACAACCATCCTCTGTGGAAAGTTCTGCTCCATCACAGGCTGAGAAAGCCACTACAGCCCTCACTGCCAAGTACTACTGAATTCAAGGACTGCCTGTCTCTCCTTGTGTCCCTCAGACATTGTTCCACTAAGCAGAGGTCCCTTCAAGAAAGCAGAGAGTAACGAAAGGTGTTCTCCTTTCTGTCCAACAAATCAAAAGAAATCTAGCTTAAGGGCAAGTGAGAAAGGGAGAGCTCTAAAAAATGATCATATAATACATTTCAGCTGTTGATTAATGATGGAAATATGTTCCTAGAATTGTACTACTTGTACTAGAATTGTACTATGTGAGAATTCTACTCACATAATCCTAGTTTTTATCTGACTCAACAATGCTGAACTCAGGTATTTTACTATAGAGAATATATATCTAAATTAAAATGGACATATTAATTAAACATTTTCCGCTGAGAAAAAAAAAATCTTGTATTTTTCCCAACTGATCTTGTAGAACATAAGCCTATTTATGAGTTTGATTAACAAGCTAATGCTGACAAAAATATTTGAAGAACACTATAAAGTCCTTAATAATATTACCAACTGTGTTACTTTTATTTCTGATAAAATTTTAAATGTCTGTAAGATTCAACTTGTTGCTGGTCTACTCTATGCTTGTAAAACATGCAGATAAGTCAGACATTGAGGAGCACCCCAGCAAAAACTTGTCAAAACCAAAACTAACATGCTTAAACCTTATAAACCTCAATGGCCTTTTTGCTGGGAAAGAGTCTTCACAACGGATGATAATAAAGCTGCACAGGCTGCAGAACAAAAAAGCTTTGGGATATTAACCACCCAAGAGCAGCTGAAAGCTCAAGCTTTCTGCATCCCAGCTCTCATATTCATCTCCAGTGGGATGCAGTGAGGAAAGCAGCCCTCTGATAGAATTTAGTATCCAGAGTACAAATGATGTAGGGAAAGGGAGGGACAGCACTGCATGGGTGAACTCCTGCTGGATGTGAGCTGCTGTGCAAGTCAATACTGCCCCAATCACACACAGAAACATGAGGGTCATGTATATATCCAGAGCTATGATAGCTCCAGGCATAACAGGCCAGCCAGAGCCTCCCTGCCTGTGGCAGATCTGCAGACTTGCAAAGCCAACCCCATGGTCTTGCAGGACACAAAATGCTAAACTTCTCTCCAATATCAGTCTCAGCACTGACAGCCTTAATTACTCAGAGGCAGCTGCTGGCAAAAGCAGTGAAGATGTTACACACAGCTGATAAACAACATGGCTCATCACACTGTAACTGCAATAAATACTACTCTCTCTTAACCAATGCTTATTGTGGGCATCTGTATTCCTGATAATTTTCTCCCAGAATTCATCTTTAGTTGAGTTTGTGCCCAGGGCTAGCTGCATTTTTACAGAAATATTTTTCTGTATAATAATAATGCAACTTGCTTTGTGATGAATTCAAGAAAATTAGAAGCAGGGTTTATGAAATAATTTTGGCTACAAAATTAGTTATTTGTAAGTTTCTCTTGGTATTTCTCAGATTTAAAATTTTTCATTTTATTCTTATTTCACTGGGATGTGTATTTGTCATTTAGCCAGAACTTCCACTAACGCAAAGAAATAAATCCAAGGCCAAATCCTATTCCCAGGCATAGCCTCATGATAGGGATGTTTTCAGAACAGATTACCCTTTTTTTCTCATTCAGCTTAAGTACTATCCATGCACGTTTCTATATATAAAATCAATATCCATAGAATCCAGTTTGCAGAGTCTGAAAAGCATAACTTCATCATTAGAATATAAATTAGTATTTGTCATTTATGTGTTACAGATTTAGATAGATGTTCTGGTGACAAAACACTATATGTGTTTCTGATACAGATGTATTAACAAATGATAAACTAAATGTGGCAATGCCACTGAGACTACACTGTAGTAAAAGCACCACACTGGGTTTTTTCACCTTGGCTAATAACCTAATTGCAGAGAATGTCTGAACATGTGTTTAATTTCACTTATTTTTCATAAAGTTTGCTTTCTGACTGAAGCCCATAGTTGGGCTTGATGTAGACAGTGTACTTCACTGCTCTGCTGAGGAAGAACAGTATTCTTATCTGAAGCTTACCTGACAAATTTGAAGCCTTTAACTAAGGCTTCGCCTTAATTTTGACATCGGGCACTTCCTTGAGAGTGCATGTCTCATACTGTCTTGGCTCATATTATGTATTTGAAATACATACTTTGGATCTTCTTTGCTCAGATGTCCTTATAAGATCTGCTATTTTCCCTGAAGTATGTTTCATGTGCTGTTATTTCCAGGTGGTAAAATACTTGAGCTATCCACAAAACAGAGATCAGAGTTAAAGCTGTTCTTTCTTGCAGTTTTAATTTCAACATTTGGACTTCGGTGAAAATATTTTACTGGATAATCTGGGTCACAGAACAACATTCTGTGTGATGAAATGGAAGTATTTTGCAGAGAGCACAATATCTTCCTTTTTTGATTAGGTGTAAATGGACTTCAAGGAGAGATCAAGACTGCAACAAAAGTTATATCCTGGGGGAAAAAAGTGATTCTGTGGGCTTGCCTCAACACTAAATGAGGAAATTTATAAGCTTTTCTTTCAAATTCTGAAATTTTAATGAGGTAAAATCCCACATTTTTCAAGTTGAAGCCTCTCTGCCTTTGGGAGATTTTCTTCTATCTGATTGGAAAACAAAAAATGCAGGTTTATTAAGTCTCAGAATGAGCAGCAGGAGTAAAAGTATCTAATTTCCCTAAAATGCATTTATTCCCTATTACCTTTTATTAACTGTGCAAAGGAAATAAATGACCACATTCTTGAGAAAAATATTTGAGACTCAGAATGCTATGGTCTGGGAGAAAAATCTCTTGCCCAGTTAAAAAAAAAGTAAAATGTAAGTAATGGAAAGAAACCACTGATATATACAGCTGCCATTTCTGACATACCTGTGACTTGATGAACAATTGTAAAGACACACATTTTAAATGGTGGCTGCTATCAGGGATTAAAATATGCAGTCAAACTACAAAAGTATTTAGTCAAAATAATAAAATATAACTTCATATATCTTTATATCCTTATTCAGCCAATAAAATATCTCCAGGGTAAAACAAACAGTAGGATCAGGACAAGAGTGAAATATAATTTTTACATCCCTCCTTGTAATCTCAACCTCATCCATGTTTGTCTTTCAGCATAAAAAGTTTTTTTAGTTTTCAGTGTCTGAAGAGTCCGAAGTGACTGCCTTGTTAAACCTCACAATCACAACTAACAATGGAGTGACAAGTTCAATATGGATAGAGAGGTTTTTCTTCCCAGTCTGGATTTCACTAAGATTCGTCAGTTTTGCTCCTCTGCATTCTGGTTGCTGAGGTCATAGTGTCTTTTATAGGAAAATGAGCTGCTTATAAATTCTCAGCCCTGCAAGCTTTGGGAGTTGATGGAAAATTCCCAGCCTTAGGGTTTAGCTAGCTAAGAAAACACTGCAGCAGACCTTTTTTTGTAGTCACTCAAATATAAAAGCTTTTCTAAAGAGATGGAGATGCTCTCAGAGTATTTGTCTTGGGCAATCCTTCTTCTGTGCACAGGGACCAACTCAATTAATTTTTTACCTTATAGTGTTAGACAAAAATTACCCCTATTCCTCAGGACTGTAGGAAAGTGTTGGGTGACAGACACAGTCTGGAATAAAGTCAAATGGAGGCTACCCACTGCAGACAGTCTGTATTTTGGGCATTGCTACTTTCCAAAGGATACTACCTGTGCAGGATGAGCAACACCCAGAAACAGACCAATATGCTGCTCTGGGTCAGAGATCTGTCAGATCCCTGCAGTACAGAGACTCTCCTGGTGAATTTTTTTTTGCCAGCAGCTTTTGCTTCACCAGAGTGTCATGTCCCCACCTGGCAGCAAGAGTTTGCACAACCAGCAAGGAAACGTGCTGGGACCAGGCTCTGCTGTGGGACTCTTCGGACAAGGATGCCTGAGAAATACTGACTAGGTGATCACAGTTCCTCCTTTTGTTGCACCTACTCTGGAAATACAGACAACTGCTTTTTTTTTGTATTGAATGACTCACTGATATTGATCTAAGGGATGGGAAGAAGGTTGTCAACATGCTCTAAAATTAAGAGAAGCCAGACTGCCTTGTAAGGTGAGTGGTCAGAGCTGTGAAAAACAACAAGGTGTTGAACCTCAACTGCTGCACCATTCTGCAAACAGCCTGGTAGAGGAGCTGCAACTCAGCAGGCCCTAATGTCTGGCTGCTCCCCTCTCTTCTCTGTGATGGCTATGATAGGGCTCTCTCCTCACCGTGACAGAGAAGGGCCAGCTCTGCACACTCATGTGCTTCTGTCCTGTTCAGATGCTCCCAAATAACCAAAACTGAATGTAAAAAGAACATAATGAACAACAACAACAAAAAAAAACTAAAGAAAAAAAACCAAACAAACAAAAACCCAGAAAAACCCCCTAAAAACCCCCTAAAACCCCAACCAACCAAAACAAAAAACAAACAAACAAACAAACAAAACCCCAACAAAAACACACAAAGAAAAACGACCACAAAAAACCAAACCAAAACAAAAAAGCCCAGAACAAAAAAAATCCAGATTTTTTTTTTCTGCTTCCTCAGGCTTTTGGGGTCTGCCTCATATTCTGAACCTTTTCCTCAGATTTTTTTCATCCTAAAATGAAATCTGACATCATCACCAGAATCCAAGACCTATGGCTTTAAAGACAAAAGTCCTGTACTATGGGAATTGTGATAAAAAAATAAGAATAACTGTCCTATTTATTTTCTCCCTCAAAAGTCATTAAAGAAGGTGGTGGACAGAAGCAGAACACTGCTGCAACTTTCCTGACTAATGGGAGCACAGAAAATCTGGCTATGCATATGAAAAAAAAAATAGTTAAAGAACAAGGAAAGTCAGAAAAATATTGAGGTCACCCTTAACTAAATGATGTAACCATCTCTAAAATGAAAATCCCTAACCACAAATTGAAAAATTCAATGTTCAGAAGGGGATAAAAGAGGGGTGCTCTCAAAACTTCTGCCTTTAAAATTAGCACTGCACATGCAATTAGCAATTTACTCTGGAACTGGAACTATGGGCTAAATTCATTCTTTCAGAACAGCAAAATAAATAAAAATTAATTTAGAAGAATTATTTCTGCCAACTTGTATTCAGCTTCAGACTTTCCCCAATGGAAGCCAACTGGAATAAAATAATATTATCTAAACTGCATATTCAGACTCTTACACTTGAAAGAACAGAATCTGAAATGCAGAAATATAGATAAAATATTAAGACTAGCTCAAAAGCATACCCAAATTTTCCATATGAAAGTCACAATAGACACCACATCATTTGAAATGCAATGGTTATTTATAAGGCCAGTCACTGAAAACCTCTTGCCACTAAACCATCCACTGACTAATCAATAAGCCTGCCTAGTACAGTACGCTCTTTTCCAACACTGAAATCAATGAAATTGACAAAATTGAGTGAGTTGCAAGTACAGATTAGCTGGGAAGTGCAAACTGATGTCAGTGCAGCTATTTCTCCACTATAGGGGTCCTGAAGCCACGAGCTTGCAAACTTCTCCATCAAAGGGCAAAGTTCTAACCTTCCTTTAACAGCACCCAAAAAACCACAATGACTTTGTGGGACAGGGGTGGGAGTTACTTAGGTAAGGCTCAGAGAACAATTTGATTCTCAAAATCCCAAAATAATTTTTAAGAAATTTCTTATCCAAGCTCTGCCCTAAGAATCTCAGCTTGGGCATTTCCACTGACATTTTGTGACTGCTCCTCAGTTCGGCTTTTCACATTTCTACCAACACAGCCATGTTATTTATGGGCTGCATTTCCAACATTACTCATGGAAATACAGTAGTCATAGACTGATACATTCCAAGTGCTGGGCTGCAAGTTAAGTGATGAAGAATGTCCACAGTTGTTCCTTGAGAAAATGGATTTGTTTCTTCCATCCTCTTTCAGCAGGTCTGGCAGGCTTGGCTAATAACTTCAGCAACTACAATTTCAGTGCAGAGGTGTAGAGGACTAATTTTTGAAATACTGTAATATTAATGAAAATCTCAAATATCTTAGGGTCTGTGACAGCTCATAAGATTAGTGAAACTTACCATCTAGTAAAGGTTAGGATCTATGCCCCCAAGATATTACATTGTGCAGTTGATTTCAGGGGACAAAAATCTTGCAAGATTTGCCATCCACGCAAGGTTTATGGACTTGGTAATGTTACAGCAACAACTGAACCTTGTTGGTAATTCCCAGGCAAGAGGTTTGCAGATGAACACCAACAAAGCACTTGGTTTATAATGCCTTAAACAGCAAAGAGCACTGCAGCATGTCCAGGATCTGGCTCTCTCTCACCCACCTGAAATCAGAATTTTCATTATCTTACAAGAACTGACATATGAGAAATACCTTCTGTTTTCACACAAAAAGAAACCAAGAACTCTGGTAGGTGTCTGAATCATGATCTGTGCTATATCATTTCAAGGCGAAAATATTCAAAATGTTGGAGTAGCAGATGAACTCACCAGCCAGCAGCAGCCAACAGAACATGGCATGGAAAGGAAAAGCCAGGAGCTCTGGGATAGTATGTCAGACAGACATATGCTGAATGAGCTGATGAGAAATACTGGTAGTTAAGCAGTAAATATCAGCCAATCCCAATTGGAAGATGTAATCTTCTACTGTTATATCAATGAAAGGTAGAGACAAGTGTTGTGCTGAAATGACAGAAATGCAGTCCGTCTGAGTGCTGACTGAAACCTGATCACGGAAGCTGATGGGTCTTTGGTCTTCACCAGTTTGCTTTTCCCACCCTGTAGGCTGTATCTTAAGAGGAGGAAAATGCTTAACTTTTAGTCTGAGACAGACTCTTTAGAAGTCATCACTCTTTGGGTTTAGTTATTATATATTTAGTGAAAGGACAAAATTACAAGATACACTGATGGAATTTCAAAAAAACATGCACTTCTATTTGGAATGAAGCTTGCTACACTGTATTCAGAAATGGTTTTCTGTAGATAAGTCAAAATACAGCCTAATTAGGTAATAAAAAAGAAACTCCACTTGCTACTAACAGCAAAATATTCCTTCATTTCTGTGAAAACTGCAATACAATCTGTATATAGTTTCACCTAACTTGATGTCTCACATCCTTCCACAGACCAACATATGCTAAATACAGAATACATACTTCTGCCAGCATGACTGTCAGCGATTGTTGGATTTAATGCTGGTGAACAATGGAACTTAGATCAGATAGGAAATAAACATAATTGTTAACTATCTTGGTGGAGATGAGAAACCAGATGACATCTGGAGCTGGCATTATTCTATACAGGAACAAGGTAAAAAAGCTACTTAGGTTAGAGTAGTAGTTTATAAATACCAGATATACACATCAGGAGAAGGTTGGCAGATTAAGAAAGGACAAGAACAAGCCCATTTTTGTCCAAGACAAGTTCAATTACACTTTTTATTTTTTTTTATTGCATAGATGCTCAGTGTGGTAGAAGAAATCTGCCTTGGTTTATACACTGCCATAATTTACCTTATTCTCTCTGCTAAAGCAAAAGCACCACCATCACCCCTCCCCCCCTTCAAAACCCAAAGACTGGGACCACAGCGGCAGTGTGGCAGAATGCAGAGCATCAGCCCCTCAAACCTCCCCAGAGTACCACCGCAAAGTCCTGAAGCATATCCTGAAAGCGTTTATATACCAACTGATCTTCATGTACTGTGATTAATTTCCCTGACACCATGTGGATTTCATTGCAGCGCACAAAACCAAGTGCAGACTCACATATTTTTAGGATCAGGACCTACTTAACACAAGTCAGCTGTGATTTAATATGTCTGTACCTAATGTGCAGGTTACTAAATGTGAGAGAATTCTGTATTTAGTGCAATTTGTGTTTTTCCCCAGAACAGCATATATGTTGTTTCAACATTGAAGCTGAAGTTAAAAACTCTGCAGTTACTGATGTTTATTTAAAGAATTAAAAAGTTGTCTAGTGCAGCTGGGAACCGAGGTACAGTAGCCTCATATTTAAAAGCAGAGACTTTTATATAACAATAGGGCGCACTACTAGAAATGTTTCCCATGGATAATTCTTTAGCAGCTTCTGTTTTTCCAAAAATTAATGTTCTAATTGAAATGCATTTGTATAACATTTTTCTCATGCTGGTCAAGTATCGCCAATTCAGTGATTTCCATGTGATCCCACTGCATATGCTGGGTCAGAATATTCAGATTGTTATTATCTGCTGGTAGAAGAGGTAATAGAGCATTTCTAGCCACAAAATAGTGCCACACAAAAAAGCTACAGTAATAGTGAACATCAGGGATGCACAATAAAAAGGCAGAAAAAGACCTTTTGTTGCAGAACCACCCTTCTGGACTGTGCTTAGTGCAATGATCTGGATCTAAATAAGGATTAATATTCACAAGATAGGTAGGTAGCTCAGCATCAGTCTTTGTATGCAGTGTTAGAAGTTATGCATTCATGTCATGCATGCATGCTGTCATGCACAGGTCAAAAAGGATTTCTGTTACAGCATTTAAGCTTTGCAAAGTTGGAGGCAAAGGTTTCCAGCCTTAACAGTAAGCCCCTATACTACAGTTTGTGATAGAAAGTGATTTCTTTCAGAGTAGGATACAGACAGGATGTAGTGTCCCTTAGTTGCAATCCCAGTGCTCACTAATTATACCGGGAACCTCTAGAGTGACTTCCCAGAGAAATAATTGACACTTCAGAACAACCCTCTCTGAAACACTTAGAGAACTTAGTGTCCTGATGAGAGATAGTAAGCAGTGCAGTTACTATTTATCACAATTTCCTTCAGGTATTTTTTCAGTTATGTACATTAATGCTAATCACTGGTTCAAACCCCAGCATTTCACATGTTCAATTCTGAAACTATTACTATATTTGAAAAGTAGCATCTGAAGTAAGTGATACTCTTTTTAAACTCATCATAGTTCAATACTTTTAGCTCTTCATATTTTTTCACTTCCACTTGCTACTAACTAAACATGAAAGAATTTGTATGTGATGTGTACTGTTCATCATGCAACCTTCTGCTCTTCTGCTCTACTTTTAAACATTCAAAACAATTTCTGTTTGTGGAGGTTGAAATTGTACAAGGTTATGTTAATATGATCTGATGATATGATCTGGTGATGATAAGATCGATTTAAAAGTAGTGCATATGTAACAATACTGACTTATGCTTCTGATCCAAGATTTGTTTTCTCCCAGGAATACATTCAGAGCACAGGACTGGCCAAAGACCACTGAAATCAATGGAATGGCTACCAGTGACTTTGAAAAAATATGGATTGGGCTTTGAGCATAAAACTGCTCATTTCTCATTGCCTTGTCACAAGGGCTGAATTTGGCTTAGACAGAGGTAAAGCAGTTCATCTCATGTACCTTTAGTAAATAGCACACTTTTTAACCCCACCATTTCATCCCAGGAATTTAGAGTATTTTGTTATGCTAGTTCTGTTAAGGAGCCACAACACTTGCACAGGTAAAATGAATGATTCAAACACATTCAGTTGTTTATACTTACAGGTATCTGGCTTGAGCTGACTATTGGTAATTCCAAAATACTGCGGATTTTCAATAACAGGAATCTTTGTCATCCCAATGATGACTGCATCAGGACCCCCCTCAGAAGAAGATGGAGTGTTACTGCCATTTGAGATGTGGTGGAGGGGACTGGCTGAATCATCGTCATTGCTGATGACTGAAGAAGGACCTAGAGTTAGAAACAAAGATTTTCTTGTAACCCGGTGTATGGTATGCTTCCCTCAGATAAGTAATTAATCTTTTTTTTTGTTTTTTTTTGTTTTTTTTTTTCAATTTTTGCCAGCTGTCCTCCATTACTATAGTTAACAGCTCTCTTTCTGTGCCTTGTTGACCTTACCTCAAAAATTTTGTATCTCTGGGTGCAGATGGAGAACAGTGGGTTTTTTCCAATTAGGAACTAGAATCAAAACAAGTTTTTGTACTGGTACATCACCTAGAGTCAGGGTCCAGCACAGTCTGTCACTGTGCAAGATCTCAAAACTTGAAGTAATTTTGTAATTCTCAGAAATAAGGTATGGAATACACACATTAACTTTTTTACCTTATGCCCTACTTGAAGCACACAGCAGTAACAGCACAAATCCGGGGAACGCCTGCCCTACCTGGCATTACAAGAAGACAAAAGATACAGAGGAAATGGACTCATCCTGATGTGGGAAGCTGGTAATTTCTGAAATATACATGGTTCAGGGCCACAATCCAGGGGACAATTTGCATAGTTACAAAGGTGCAGAGAAGATGCTGAGAAGAGGAGAGGAATAAAACCTGGAGTCGCTGCAGAGAGGCTCATTCTGTCCAGGGGCACATCCTACTGGCTCCCCAGTCCATATCTGAATCTAGTTACCTTCCAGAAATAGGTCTATTGTGAACAGTAACTGAGTTACAGTTTTTGATTTGTTTTCACTCCATGCTTTGTATTTTTAATGAAAGTGCCACAGAGATAAAACCTTGTAATGGATTTTTAAAAAATATCCTCCTTAGCACAGTGTCCCGCTTCTGCAGAGGCAGGAGCCTTTGAACTAACAGCAAATCAGCACAGATGACATTCGAACTCTTGACATCTAACCCTGCCACTTAAATTTACATTACTTCTTCCATTTTATATTCAGTGTTCATAGAAAACTAGAAGCACCATTTAGCAGCAAAGACATTTTGCGTATTCTCCTGACTGAAGAGAGAGCAGAGATCACGCATATTTCACTTCATTCTCTATCCACATTAACTAGGGTTTTTAAGATAATATTCACATCTCTTAATTGTAAAATCAAAAGATTATATTAGAAACAGATGGAAAAAATCACCCTCTGGAAGTGCCTATTCTAAAATTGCATCTTTAGCTAAATGCGTTTAGCCAACTTCATTTAGCCTTAGGGCAGCAGCAAAAGCTTGAGAAAATGTTCCCTCAAAGAAGGGGGAAGAAGAGAAGACCTTGAGGGCAATAAAAAGCTGTGTTTACTCCCAGTCACCCAATTGCAAATGTTGGACTCCCAGACTGAGTTTTTGACTGGACAGAAGGAGCACTGCAGAGGAAATACACAGCTGAGTAACCCACCACGTAGATGGCATCTATGTCTGCAGGAGAGATAGGGAATGCAGAGGAGAGTGAGAATGGGGATCATCAGCAGGTTCTGCATGAACATTACTGAGGACATGAGAGTATCCACTGCAGCAGACACACAGCTGAAGAACCAGACAAGAAAAAGAGTAATCCCAAGCACAGCAAAGAAAGGACAGCTTTAAACAAACTCCTACTCTTCTGTGGCTCACTGTATCATTAGCAAAATCACTTCATCATTACGCAGCATGGCTCACAGCAATAAAATATTCTGGCATGTGGCTATTCAATCCTACATTTTGAGATGCAAGCATATTCACACCCTGTCCTGCTTTTCTTTCTCCCCAGTTGGTTTAAGGGTGCATGAGGGAAATGTTCTCATAGTTTGAAAAAGTACTTACCCCCTAGCCTGAAACACTAGAAGTAATTTTTCAAATACCTGGCACTTCACAGGAAAGTTACTGTGGACAAATGCAAGTAAAGCCTAGATCTCTGCAATTTATCAAGTGAAACACTCATACCAAGGCTGGTTGTGTGATTACTGATCACCCAGATCCCCACATGATTGACTCTACTGGGAAAGATGCCAGGATAAAGAATTTTTGGTGAAGATTTCTGTAGTAAGAACAGAGCCTAACGAATTGTGGGAATGGACCGCTTAGATGGCACAGCCAATATTTATGTTAAGTCACAACACATTTTGCAGGTGCATGAGAGCTGTTTGCACAAACATTAAGAGTGCAATGCATTTAAAACTGCATTCAGTTTCTGGTAGAAACCATGTTTACATCTGTAAACTTTCTGAATCTCAACTTGTTGCTCAAAAGAGCACACATTTATACTATCTTGGGAAAACAAAATACTTTTACACTAATATACTTTAGTATGAGGATCAAATCTCTTCTCTCACAGTGAATAGGGAAATTCTCTTGGCTCTGAAACTTAATAGATGCATGTCTTTAAATCCTTTTCAGTCTTGCTGTTCTCTCCTGTACAGGAGGAGGCTCTTTTGTCATTGTTTGCTTCCACCATTCATGCAGTGATGGGAAGGTAACCATTACACATTTCTAGATGTTAAAGTGGGATAATGACTAGGAACTCAGTCTATTCATTGAATAATTTCTGTAGTACTTCAGGATGCAATTTCATATGGTGAACTACTCTTTTCTACCAGTATAAACTGCAAAGTGCTGCAGGGGAAAAGCAGACAACTGTTCTGTAAATCTATTCAATTAGGTTAACCAGTAAAAGCTAGGCTTCTATGTGGTAAGAAGCAGGTTGCAAGTATATGCAGCTCTCTGATGTAGGTGAGGAAATCCTGGAAAATAAGGTGACTTTCAGGTCAATTCCTGGCAGTACAAAACAGTTTAAGAGAAATTCAACCCTAGGAACCTTGTTGCTCTATCACTCTGTGATCCCTCTTAGTAGCAACTAAACATGTCCTGGAATGGTTTTTGTGAACAGTTGTTTGCATTCAAAAATCCTATTTCCCATCTATTTCTTCTCTAATTAAGACAACTGGAACCCATCAGAGAGGTTTTTTTTGTGTATCACAGGCAGTTGAGCTCACATTCTTTCAAACTTCCCCGTTCCTGACCTTTTTATCAATGTGAGCAAACTTTTATGTAGACCATTTCCACACTTCTTTATTTGCTAGACTCATCAGAATGTTGCATTTAATTGTTTGAATGCACTGAGTCACATTACAGCTACAGACCATCCAGCCCTTCAGCTGGTTATGATATTCAAGTAATGTAAAACCATTTCCAGGATGCAAGATGAGACTATCACTTGTGATGACAAGAGATGAGAGCTGCCCTTTTCTGAATGGGCTCTGTGCTCAAAATGAAGGGTAATTTCTTAAAGCACCTTGGAGTGTGGTTTCATCCACATGAAATGCAATCACTGAATTACTTGTCAAAAGTAGAACAAGTATGGTAATTACACTCAGTCACCTACTACTGACTCTGTTTTTTATAAAATCTCCCCTATGTTTTACACCTGAAACCTGAAAATTTTAGACAAAATGTAATAGGTTGGAGTGAACATCATGGGTTATCAGTAGTCATTAGCTATTGCCAAGATTCACAGTTGGCTTGAACTTTTAAGAGGACTCCAGAGACCTTCTCCACCTTCCAGTGTGCTGCCCAGAATCTTCCCTTGATTTCATTTTTAGACAATTTTTCTTAAGACAAGTTGGAGTCAGACAAGAATCTGTAGCCTGCTTAGGGGAAGATTAATTTCTCTTCTATTTGATATTAAGCTAAAGACTAGTCTATTCCACTTCACCTAGGCTCAAGAAAAATCCCTTTTGTGTACAAAAAAACCTAGCAGCTCTCTAAAAAAGTTGTGACATGTAAGAAAACCAATTGTATTTGAAACTGATGAACTGTAATGAAACCATAATGCCTCTAACAGCTGGGCAGGGAATTATCCTCAACACATAATATGAGGACAGGCAGAAACAGCAAAATTCACTTACTGCACATCCCAAGGAAAACTGTGATATCTCTTGAACAGTGTATGTCTGCACTGTACTTTACCTTAATGGTGCCAAAAATATTGAGCTTCCCTAGGTTAAGGAATAAAAATTTAATTCTATTATTTTCAAGGTGTGCTGCTATTTTTGAACAGGCAAAGGAGATTCATGATTATTATATACAGCCTTACATGACAGTAAAAGCTCAGAAAAGTGAGATTATGCAGCCTGCAAAAAAGAAGGCTTCAGGGTGACTTTGCATTCTTCCAGGACCTGAAGGAAGCCTATAGGAATGATGAAGCAAAACTAAGGGCATGCAGTAACAGAGCAAGGGGCAATGGCTTCAAACTGAAAGACAGTAGGATTAAATTAGATATTAGGACGAAATTCTTTACTGTGAGGGTGGCAAGGCACTGGAGCAGGCTGCCCAGAAAAGCTATGGATGCCCTGTCCCTGGAAGTGTTCAAAGACATCTTGGATGGAGTTCTGAGCAGCCTGGCCTTGTGAAAGGTGCCCCTGTCCATGGTAAGGGGGTTGGAACTGGGTAGCCTTTAAGGTCCCTTCCAACCCTAGCCATTCTGTGACTGCATTCTACAGTTCATTATACTCCGATCACCATCAGAGTTAATGCAGTTTTAACAAGCATACTACCAAGACCTGTCTACACTGCTACTTGTTAGAGCTACATATGCACAACACATTTCTGTGCAACACACATCACTCCAATTATCCCTGAAGTCACTACTAATGGCTCAGGCACACTGGAAAACAACAGGGGTAATAAAATACCACAAACCCCATTCTGTGGTTGGCTTTGTGTATTTCCAAGGATGTATCTACTTATTCAACTGTTAGGAAGCAGCTCATGTAAAAAAAATCATGTAGATTTTATATGTTCTGCATGATTGAAATGAAAGTATTATGCTTCAGCAAGAGCAGAAATTAAATTTTTCCTGTTATCAAAACAAGAGCCAACTTTGTCACCAGAAGAGACACCTTTTCAGCTTTACTCTAAAAATTTGATCTTATCTTTTAATCCCTCTGGAAGACAAGTAATCAATCACAGCTTGGTGTACTATTTTTCTGACTAAGGTGCTAAGTTGTACTTCAAATATTCCTTTGTACTCCCAAGTTCAGAAACTGTGATACCAAATCATGTTCATGCAAACCTGTTAAACTGGATAAGAAAGCCAGCACAATAGAAAGAAATGCAATTATAGAAGAAATATTTTATACTATTGGTCTCTTAAAATGCAGTCTGTTAAATAAAGACAATTGAATTAAAAGGTGTAAATAGGACTCAAGGAAAAAACCCAAAGCTAAACCAACCAACCAAAAGAAGACTGAATATGCTTCCAAAGAGAAACAAGTTTAATCTTGCTTTGTTTGGTGGAGCTGTTCAAAGTCAGATTGTTCTGCAAATCTAGAGTGGACTCATTAAAACTGTGGTTTTACTTTGCAGTTGCCAATACTTGTAACAAGGGAAAGCTCAAAGCAAGGGACTTCCATGTTTTCTCAGCAGTTCAGCTGTGTGGAGCACTAGCACATCTTGCCTCTACCCACCTCCCAGCTGACCTTTCCTGTCTCATATCCCCATTCCTGCCAGCTACCCAGACAACAGCCATTAGTCTCAGCCTTTGTGCAGTCATCTCTATAGTCACTGTCACATGCAGTTGCAAAGTCAATATTAGGGGGATAATCCTCCTTTGTTGATGATGAAAAAAGGCCCAAGATCACCTTAAAAATCATTATACCTGGGTCCATCCTGCTAAAGCATATCGCACTTCACAGATCAAAGACTGCATGTCCTTCTATCCTGGAACAGTACATTGAGCCAAAAAACCACACTGTTACTCATTAAGTCTGTGACTCAGAAAACTGAGACTTGCCAGGCTTTACTGTTTAGAGGATAAACAATTTCACATCTTCTGACAGGTATCATCAATCTGTTTAACTGATTTACACCCACCAGTGCTTGTTTAAGCTTGTACTCAGTTGCTTCTTGATATAGGAGATAAGAAAAACCTTTTGACACAGCCCAAGAAGTTCAGTTCCCATCCAAGACAATGCTCCCAGGAAGTCAGGAGAACCCAAACAGAGAGCTGGAGAACATCCTCACATCCAGCAGACAAATACCTCTGTTCCCCACTAGCATGCTCTTCTACATTCTCTGAATAACAAAAGTAAGTAGGCTTCTTGAAAGTCTCAAAGGAAAGTGGAAAACAAGGGTTTAAACTCTAGAAGCAATCCCTAGGAATCTGTTCACTTACAACTAGAAACAAAGTGGAGAAAGCAGTTTGAAAATCGTGATGAAATGAGACCAATTCAATGGTGAATTGAATTGTTTGGGTGATCAAGGATAAAAGGTATTTTGCCTTTGTTTTCATGTGAAAAATCAATGTTTGGCTTTTTCTCATTTATTGCAGTTTCACAAGAAGCCTAAATTGTTTGGTTGTCACTGTATACAGCACTTCCATACAGAGCAAATTATCTACATTGTTGGATTATCTTCATTCCCACATGGAATAATTTAAGTAATGCATATCTTTGAGTCTAATGAAATAACAGGTAAGTTATTTAGCTTTACAGTACCAAATTTTCCGTGTTGCTAGATGTCAGGATGCCTTTTCCCTAAAACACATGTTCATCTTGCGGGAAAATTTATTTCAAAGGCCTAGCTCCACTACAGAGGAGCAAACACACAATCTGGGTGATTTCCATTGACATGACTAGGCACAGATTTTAGCCACTCAATATTTCATCAAGGCTTTTTGTTCTGGCTTTGAATCCTAAGAACCACAGCTGCATATTTGTTTGCTTGGGTTTTATTCTGGTGCGTGACTGTGAAAGAATCCCAGTCAGTTCCTTTCAGATGCCTTTCTCCTCACAACCTCCTCTGTACTCCCCTGTATACATGTATTCCTGCATCCCCTCACACACAAGCTTAGAGCAAATGTTTATGCAAGGGAGGACTCCCTAGGATAGCCTAGGGCACCCCTTCATAATGCAAGTGATAATAATTTATATAATAACATATATNTACTGAATTTGCTAGTATTGTCTGGACAGGATGAAAGGTGCCTAACCCCTGTGCCCCAGCTTCACTCCAGGGCCAGCTCTCCCCAGGGATGCCTTCAGCAAAACCTCAACCTGCATCACAAAGGTTGCTGATTTATTTTTCCCTTTCAGCCAGAATGGAAGGCATTTGTGCAACAGATCTAACAACTGCAATGTGGCAGGCATTGTCACATTCTTATGCATCATAACCAATAAATCCATGTAGATCATCCGTGATGAGGTATGTGCTACTCTTGCTTTTGATTTGGAAGCAACGGGAAGAGCACTTGCACTGAATTACCCAGCACTGAGGATGGGATCTCTGTCAAAGACATGACCAAAACCTGGGAGGAACCAGCAGCCCTAGCTGTCAAACCGTGGAGCCCTTTTGGGTCTCATAGCCCTCCACAGATATAGGATGGATATATACAGCTGTATAGGATGTACAGCTATCCACTGCTTCGTGGGCATATTTGCAGTATCTGCAGCTCCGATTATGTGCTCTATTATGAATAATGAGGAATTTTTGGCCTCTCATTATTGGTAGTCAAATGAAACACAGACCTAAGAAAAAAAATCTAGCTGGGATGTGGCATATTAATCAATATTAATACATGAGCCAGAGAATTAAAGAAACAAGGCAGCAGAAAATGTGAAAGAATGTAAGAAAAAAAAATTTATCATTTTTTAAATATAGATCATCAGCACTATTCATTATAGTCACCTGCAAGTTTGGATGTCATGGAAACATGGATAAAATTACAATCCTTCAAAAATGCTACAGTGAAAAATCACCACAATAATCAAAAAAATCAACTAGAATGTACTTGTTTGCACCAGGAAAAAACATAACCTCAAATTAAATAATGGTTGCATTTCATTTAAGAACTACTTCATTAAAAACTGCTTCCTTACAGACTTCTCATAAATAATCTAAGTGTTAGCATTCTTACTCCCAAGACTGGGAATTAGGTCCTTTGTTGTCTAGAAGATAAATATAAAGTGTACAGAAGCAATACAATTTTCCCCATACTGCTTTGGCTGTCAGTCTTTACATGAGAGAACAGCAAAGCTATTTGGAGTAGTTAACTTGAATAATTTTCCTAATTTTGTTTAGTTCAACATAGATGATAAGGAAGATATGCTAGATTGTGGAGAAAAGCTCCCTGATTTTGAACTTTTATTTCATTGTGCTGGGGTTTTTAAAGGAAAAATAAAAGCATTACTAATGACACTACCTACTTTTTTTAAGCCTCAATGGTTATTTCCTTGAAGCAGAGAGATTACTATCTACAGGCCTCTTCTATTCAAGCATATCAGATGAAAATACCATATGGAAAAATCTAGAAATACTCAGAGACCTGATGAAAAACCGAAGAATCGGGATTTCTTTTATCCTTAACCAGGGCCTGAGAAGGTACACAAGGATAGCCTTCAAATGCTTGGTTACAATTTTTGTTGCATGCCTTTGCCAAACAGAAACAAAAAAGTTCTGTGACAAAAGTGCATTAAGAAAGATTAGGGTAAAAACTTTGGAATAGTTCCCCTAGAATAGATCCTCATGAACTTTGGAATAGGTCTTGCTTCCATGAGCACTCTGCGATTGCTCATAGAAAACTCAGAAATCTGCACTTTTGGAGTTCTTTAAGCCACATAAGGAAAAATGTCTCTTGGAAAAGATACAGGTATAGTTGATACAGATTTAAGATAGGGAAGAATCTCCCAGGTGTTCTTCCATCCCTAACCTTCCATAATGACAAAAAGGCAGACCATGAGCATTCTTATAGGAAACATCTGAAGTCTTCAAAGGTTGATTTACATCTATTCAGAACCAAAGGAAGCCCAGAGCTCAACAAATACACATCATAGCTCAATGAAATATGTATATTTCTGTACATTAGCAGGTCCCTTTTCCAGCCTGCAGAATAAAGATAGGTTTTGTTGAGTGAGAAGAACACCAGTGCTCTGATACACAGTGGGTTATGCTACCAGAACACTCATTGTTTAATAGCATTATCTGCATACAATTTGTGTCAATGGGATATTTCCCTTTATTGCTTCTGAAAAACTTTCATTAGTGGAAGTGTTAATTACATGACATAGTAACACAAAGTCTTGTCTAATTTCTTACTTTCTGTCAGTGCACAGCTATTACAGGCCCCCAAAATTTGCATGGGTTATGAAATCAACGCTACAGTAAAATATACCTCTGAATTTGTTCTCAACAATTAGCTAACCTTAAACCTGACAAGCTACAAAGAAGCAAAACTAAATCAACCCAAACATCATGCTCAAATTGTAAACAACATCTGCAGAAATCTGGTTTCGCTGTTCACTAAGCTCTCACTGAGATGATCGTACAGCCCAACCAGAGCTGTTTTGAACTTGCACTGATGTGGTCTTCCTACTCTTCATCTCCAAATACTTCTCATCCAGGAAAACAGGCTTTAAAAATTAAATACAAAGGCCTACCTACGCGTGAAGAGTAGGGCATGGGAAGGTGATGAACTAACACTCTCCCATATATTCCTTATCAGGAAGTTGGCTTTTCACCTTAGGTAAACAGGCTTTGGGTACTAATGGCTTGAGTTTTGCATGTATTACAAAGGTAGTAGATTGCAAAGGTAGATGACCTTTGGAAGAGGGCTGCTGGAAGGACAGAGGACTTTCTCACAGAGAACAAGCTATCCAAAACTAGCCCTCAGTGAGCACAAAGCAAGACAGAGCTAACTTTCCTTCCTGAACATTAGCACCTGATATTTTATTCCAATTTATACTACATTACTTAGCAACAGTGAAACAGATTCCTTTTGTATCTGTGCAACAGCAGCCATTTCTCTACAAAGTCTATCATCAAAGCACTCAGCAGCATACATATCCCAGGTTTTTGAACAGACCACAGGCCATCAGAAAACCTTGATGGCCATCAAGAATCTGGCAAGGATCTTCTTCTGTGAAGTTTTTTTGGTGCTCAGAAATCACGGGTCATGAAAAATACTCGTGATATCCAGATGAAGTACTTGGAACAGTCTTACCAGCTGGCCCACTCTAGCACTTCTTCTGTGCACCTCTAAGAAATCAAAAGGAAAAGAAAAGCAGTCATTTTCCATTGTTAGAGATTTCTGGATTATGCTCAATTAGATCTTTTGCACATTGTTTAAGGAGCAGTTCATCTTTGAAGATGATAGGAAGCGTAACAGTCTGTTTGGAGGAATACCCCTGCCAAAACACCTTCAGGTCAAAGATGCAGAATCACCTTCCAACAACACCCTTTTTTTCCCAAAGCACAATTCCTAAGGCAGTGAAGCTTTATATACTTAAAATCCTCTTCAAATGCAGATCTAAAAATTACCACAGTGCAGCAAATGACACTCATATATAGAAAGGAAACATGTCAAATTTCTGTTCCAGCAGCACCGCTCACAAGCTATAGGATTAGCTGCACAAATTCACTGTCTTGCCTCTATATGATAAACCTCTACTGCCATTTACAGACACCTCCTCCTCATTGCCACATGATGCCTCATCTGCTGGAGATTCCTCCTGTCACCTCTCTCCTGCCAGTTTTCCCTGTAATTGCTGCTATGGGAAGCAGGAAAATGCTGCATACTCAAACCTATTTGCAACATATTAGCTAGATTAGCCATCTCAAAAGTGGTCACACTACAAACTCTGGCAGTTTTGCTACAGCAGATTTGGAAATGGATGCATTGACTCTAAATTTGGTCAAGACACAACAATGGAGTTTGCTAAAATACTGAAAGAATCTCTATGTCCATTGTTCAGGGCTCTGAACAATGCAGAGTTTATCTTCATCCAGAATGCTGCACATAATATTTTTATAAATTAATTCTGCTTCTTCTATTCCTTCTGCATCTTTTACATATATCCCTTAACATTTTTCTGATGGGTTTCCCGTGTTTATTTACTTGCTTCCTCCTTTATAAAGAGTTTCACCTTATCTGAGTCTCTCTTGAGACCACCTGTCTCATCTATCCTCAATTTTTCCAACAACATGGCATCCTGTGATGTTGTCATTTTATGTTAGGATTAAACAGCACTAGTACTTGTTAAATTCAAGTATTTTAGGATGACATTCATTTATTTTAAGTCTAGTTTTCTCTTTTATCAAGAATTCAGTCATGGCTGTTTCTTAGCAACAGATTAATCAGAACAGATTTGCATGAAAATCAAATACTCTCTAAAAGGAACTGCTAAAGCATAGCCTTATTCCTAACCACCATTGAAAACTAATACTATAAAGCAGAAGAAAATGGTTTTGTAATTCCACACAATTTTAGTAATAATTTCAGTAAACTTCAAGTTCTTAATTGTCACAGTCTTTAGAAAGAATTAATTTTCCCCCAAAGATTGTTCTATACCTTACTTCTCTTTGCCAGAAGAGGTTTTCCATTTTTTTTCCTTTTAAAATCCAATACAATGTGCTAAGCTCCAACTAGCTAGTTCACCACAAATGTAAAGAAAAGCAAATTCACAGATAGGGTGAAAGAGTCAAACCAAACATGAGGCATGAAATCCTTTGGACAGATAAAGTGGAACAGCAATACCAAGAGTCTAATTCCCTTCCCCTTAATATCAACCAGGAGTAAGTAATTATATTGACAATGGTTTAAAATTCCTATGAATGACAGTGGAATTAGGACTGCTGTCTTTTTATTAAGAATGATGACAACCTCTCTGGCAAATGCAGTCTTCTCCTGCTGTGGCACTTACTTGTGGCTCTAAGTTATGTCACTGAAAGGAAGCATCTATAATAGAGGGCTGCAAATGAATTATGTTGGGAATGGGTTAAAGTAATTCATCTGTATTATTCCCATGAGACAATGACAGAAAGTCAATTGCCCATATTTCTGCTACTATATTATAGAGAATGTCAATTTTATGTCTTCCTAATATTTAACTGAAAATCTATAATACACATTTCTGTTTCTTGCTGAAAATTAATGTGGGACCAAAACCCGAAATTCCAACTCTGGTCATGCTCAGACAAAACTCCCCCCGAAGCCAGTGGAAGTTTACCCAGAGAGAGCATTACAGACTGTGATTTGCTGCATTCTACCAGACATGAAAAAGCTAAAGAGCTAGATTTTATTTATGATGCACTAGGACTATTAAAACAGGAGAGCTAATGATCTCTCACCTTTCAGTAATGGGGAAGGAAAGGTGCAGGAACAAAAAGAAAGGTGAAGGAAAGGAAAGGAAGGTGCGGAAAAGTGCGGGAAGGTGTGAGAAGGTGCAGGAAGGTGAGGGAAGGGAAGGTGCAGGAAGGG
>VXBI01003766.1:1220-51605 GCA_013397375.1 Toxostoma redivivum
CCAAAAAAAAAAACCTTCTTTTTTTTTTTTTTTTTACTTTGTCTTTGAAATTTTTATTGTTTGGAAGTCAGAAATTCAGAATAAAATTAGTTAGATCTACTGAATACATCCTTCAGTCCTCCAAAATACACTTCCAAAGAATGGCAGAGGTAACGAACTGCTTGTTCTTCCTTTACCACATAAAAAAAAACCTGGTCCAAATCACAGCTGTGGTCAAGAAATTATAATTATTCTACTACTTCTCATCAACTTGATACATCATTAAATGTATTTAAGAATAGTTTTAATGTCTATCATTATATGTAGTTAAGAATACTTTTAATGTCGCTTATTATATTTGCATTTGAGCATGTATTTAATCAGAATATGGACTTTCCAGTTTGATAGCATGTTCCCAATCTAATCATTGCATTGCAAATGCATATGTGAGAAAAAATATAGAGGCAAGAATATGTGTACAAAGAAAAGATAGAAAGCATAGAAAAATCTGTGTGCTTTTCAGCATATACAATGATTCTAGGAGTAACTTCAATTGCAATTGAAACTGATAAACACAGAGAAATTTGGTATTCTCCTACTTAAATTACAGGAATTGGATGATGTTTTCTCTCTCTCTCTCTCTTATTCTGCTTTTTCTTTTCAGGGAAGAGGGGCGTGGGGGGTGGGGATAAGGCTTGGGAATTGTAACCTGAAAGAGAGAGCAAAATAAATCCTGTTTACAAAAAGGAAATTATAGCGTATGATTTATGAACTTTATTGATTAACAATCATCTTGTAACACCAAAAGTTACAGAATTGAGAACAGTTTTAATATTTTGAAGTGTTAGAGTTTTGGGATGAGTTTGGTTGGTGGTGGGAGTGTATTTTTTTGTCAAAAGAACAAGGAAAAAAGTCTGAAATTATGGGCCATCTAGAAAATTATAGTCCATCCATCACATAATATGGCATGCCATATTGTCAAATGTTGATTCTAAAAGAAAAGTATTTTTAAAAAATCCTATTTTCTGTTTATACACTTATTCCTTGATCTGGCCCCTTCTATGCTTTTAATCCCTTTTAATCACTTCTGTATGTTGCAGTCTCCAAAGTGATTCTGAGGGTAAATCAAGGTAAGTGAAATGAAGAGGATGCTTATGATGGCGTTCAGCTTGTATAGAAGTGAGTGTGCATATGAGTCTAAATTAAATACTCATTATACAAGCAGAACACTCTGTTTTGAGTTGCTAGAAATAATCGTGAGGACTGGGAATGTTATTCATTCCAGAACAGTTACTGTGTTTTAGTGTACAGAAATACTGCATATTTTTTCTCTTTTTGAGGAAATTGGAGATTTTCTGAGACTTTATACACCTACAACTTTTAGCTCTATTACCTCTTGTGGGCAGGCATTCTTGTGATAAGTATAGTTTAGAGAAGACAGGTATTTAATTGGTTCAGAAATCTATTCTCAGCTTATAGTATAGGTGGGCTTCCTGAGCAATAAAGAAGATGGTAGGAGCAACCTCTTTATGTTGCTTTTCTAAAAACTAAATTGTTCCTGTGTAAGATTTTTGAGACGTTTTCATCCTTTTTATCCCTGTTAGATGGCACGGTTGTAGCCTTCTGGACTTTCTGATAATATTTAACATAGAAACTATTTGAGAAGTATCAGGAAAAAGAGTGAGGTCATATTTTGCTTCACCAGTATGTACCAAGCACTGGTGAATTGGTTATGCAATGGCCATTAGGAAATTCTGGAGAACCTGATGCTCTACCAGTGTAACTCCTTATCAGTCAGTCCCTATTAGGATTGTCATAACATGCTGTTTCTTGCACCAGGAAAAACACTCTTTAAAAAACTAAAAGACTGACACAAGTCATTTGATATTTTAGGGGTCCTGACCTGTTTATGCCTTATGCAAGTCAAGATTGGATTTGTCACAATTTTCCTTGCCCAGTTTTTGCTTCTCATTTGCAAAATATAGCAATGTTAAGTGTAAAAGTTGCACCCCTGAAATGAAAGCTGCACAAAAGCATCTGTGCAGGAAAGAGATGCTTAGAATTTGTTTATGTTTGCAAGTAAAATGCAGTCCTTTGTCTTCCTTAGGAAGGGTTTATTTAAGAAACACAGGTAAAACGATATGAAAACCATCAAGAAGAAACAAAGCAAACAATACACTGTTCAAAAATATGCCTAAATAATTATGACCTTAAGACTGGATATGAACAATACAGAGGTTTTCAGTTTCACTCAGTTACTCTATTACAGTGTTCTGTAGGGCTAAGAAAGTGCCTAATTTAAAACAAAACAAAACAAAAAACAAACAAAACCAAAACAAAAACAAACAGCTCAAACAATTTTTTAGCAATTAATTTTTTATGTTGTTATTGTAGTTGCCTAGTAAGAACTGAAAGTCTTCCTGTGTTAGCCATTAGTATAACCTTATGCTATTAGGAGTCACATTTTCACCTAAGAAGGACAGTATGTACTATAAATAATAGTTTGAGTTCTGGAGAACAAAGTGAATAAAAACTTTGTTCACTTCTAGCCTTATCTTTATTTCATCTGTTGTTTGGTGTGTTCATATGTGCTGTTCAACTCATTTTCAAAGGTTTAAATCATGGAATATACCAAAGGCAAAAAATACAAGTAAACCTAGTATCAGGTTTTGATATGGATCCACTAATGCACTTTTTTGCATCAAATACCACTTTCTGAGTCAACAGGAAACATTTTTCAGTGTTATAGAGACATTCTTTGTAGTTAGACAAGTCAACCTTCAATGGCTCAGTTAACAGTATCTAGATCCTGTCTTTTTGTACAACTCTTAATAAGTATTAATACATATTCACATATTCATCATTTGACTCTTCATTTTGTTTATGTTGAAAGTAGTAAGTGTTCCTAGATGCAGAGATATCTCAAATCTGTGTATATAATTAAAAAAAAAAAAACTTGCAAACTTTTTTTTCAACTGCACTTCTTTCTTAAGGAGCTTGTTATTTCAAAAAAATTTGAATTAATAACATAAACCATAACTATGGGATCTAAAATTTTCAAGGGGATTACAATATATCAAATAGGAGTCTGAAGGCATCCATAAACTAAATATTTTCTTTCAGTTCATAAGAACACTAATACAGCATTATCCTTTCTTTGTTAATCTGACAAATCTATTCCATCACTTTATTTCTCAGATATTCCAGAATACAAAATGTGAACCTGAGATGTGAGTTGAAATGTCTTTTCATTTTCTTTGATGACCTTGGATAGGTGGACTTGAATTCATCTTCCTAAATTCAGATGACTGCATCCAGCTAACCATCCTAAACTCCCCCTACTGATTGGAGAGAAAGAGGCACTACTGGACTTGGTTCATCTGAATTGCTTTAGACAGCCACTTTTAGATGAGATGAATATCTGAAGTTGCACAGGATGTATTCCATTTCCTTTGTTACTTTGTCCTTCTGGGAAATGAAGAAGATGTTCTGTAGCTGCCCTACCAACATAAAAGGAAGGATAAATAATAGTAAAAGATGATGAAATTGGATAGTCTATCAACCCCAAAGATTCTGATTTATCTGCCCCCATAAATGTGCGGCAATGTGGACAATGAGTCAAACAAGAGGGAACATACAGAAATGGGATGAGTAATACATGACTGCAGACTATGAGATTGATCTGAAGTATTGATGCACTCTATGAAGCATAGCAGAATGGGAAAGCTGAAAACTAACACAAGGCAGGATCATCTCACCAAATGAGGATTATTTTGAATTAAGGAGATTTTTTCATATGCATATACTCCACGCAATATGTATAATCTTCTTGCTGTTATCAACATGTGCTTAAACAAATCAAGTCACAAAGCTTTTGCTATAGCAAAACTTTAGGGTAGCAAAATTTTTGTCACTTAGGTAACGGCTAACAGAGTGAGAGAAATGGAAAGAATAAGAAAAGAGGACTTTTTTTGTCTTTCTTCTTTTTTTCTCTACAGCTGAAAAATAAAGGGAATGCTTAGTTAAGGTTGCTAAACACTGCCTTCTTGACATTGATTGACTCCATTGTAGATGGTTGGTTATATTTCAAGACTAAAAGTGAAGCTTCTCTGGAGAGTATGTGAATTAGGTCTGTATAAGTAGTGAGCCAAGGATTAAAATTTAATAGATATTATATTTTTTCCCATGGAAAAGAAATGTTTCTCCAGATGCACTTGAAGATAAATGAATAGTTAGAAGGTCTTTTTTATTGTTAGTAAATTCAGAAAGTAGTTTATCATATCTTTTCTTCTCTTAGAGTGTGAGCAGAAGAAAATTCAGTAACCTGCAATCAAAATGTCAGATTAGCATGGAATACTCTTGTTAAAGAAAACAAAAAAAAACAACCCAACAACCCCCCCCACACACACACACATAAACCACCACAAAACAACAACAAAACAAACAAAAAAACCACAAAAAAAACCAAAAAAACAAACCCAAACCAAAACAGAACAAAAAAAACCAAAACCAAAACAAAAACAAAAAAAGCAAAACAAACCAACCAAACAAAAAAAAAAAAAACCAAACAAAAAACCTCACTAAAATCTGAAATAGTTCCTCAATCTTTGCGAATAGGAAATTTCTCACTGAATCATATGAAACCAAGCTTTTGTATCTTGTTTTCTCAGACAATAAGCAATATCAGTTTATTTCATTTGCTGTCATATTCTACCAGAATTTGTTTTGAACTAGATATCATTTAACTAACACTGTTTATTTCCCTATACAACAACATTGTAATGATTACTATATTTGAGTCTTATAAGGTCTGTGTTGATGACATTGGTCATTTAAATAATCAGGGTTTGTGTTATTGTTAGGGTTTAAATATTTTAATTTTTCCATGTAGCAGGATTTAGGAAAGAGTATACCCATACAATTCTTTACTGCTATCCCACATCAAGATGTGATTACTTTATTCCATCAAAATGCTATTTTTAGTCTAAGAGGGTATACAATACAATGTTCTGATGGTATTTCCCTTTAGTATTATATCTAGCAGGCTTTTAGCATAATTTTGTAAGTTATACAGTTCCTACAGAAAGTGTGATTATTCACTCATCATACTGTTCGCTGTTCACTTAAGCAAATAGCCTCTAGTCATCATTTTGAAAGTAGATGTGAAGATTGCATTTCCATAATTAAAAATAAAAATCAAATCCCTCTTCTGTCTTCATTTTTAAACTGCTGCTGCCAAACTGTAAAAATTTACCAGAGAAAAATGATTGAAATACTTAAAAAAATCATTCATAATACTTTGTCTTGGATGAATAATAAAAAATGTAGAACATTACAAATGTTATTTCCTCATTCTAATTAGATTATACAAATCCTCAATGCTTTACATGAGTATATTATGGTATGGCAATAATAAATCCCATACATTTTACCCTACTAAGCATATGGGATTGCAGATAGGTAGCTAAACAATCAATTTAATTATGCAATTTAATCTTTTAAATGAATATACTTTCATGGTAGCAACTTTAAAAAATAATGATCATTGAGACTATGCTCATTTAAATTAAACCAGCTTCCAGTATTAGTCTTGTCTTCTGTTAAGATGGAGCCTGACTGTTTGGCAATGCTTTTTTTTCTTGAATCTACTTGTTACTGTGTTGTAGATTGAAAATGCTTTTTCTTTGCATAATTTATTTTACTCATGATATTTTCTTTGGCTTCCAATTAACATTTATCCAACATTTCAAGGCCCACTGATATGTTCTTTTAAAACAATTGCAAGTTTAATAGGGCACAGAGCTGACATTTTTCTACAGATCAAACCAATTTCACAGGCAGAATTTTGATTTGAAATTATATAATCTGAATGCAATCATCTTGTCTATATACTATAGCTTTAGGAATTCTATACTAGAGATAGGAAAGTTCTGATATGTGTCTGTGTGTGTATTTATAGATGATGCAGCTTTAGGAACTACATGTCTTCTTGATCATGTTTTCTTGAATAGAAAGACATCATGAATGATATCTCTAAAGAAATGAGTAATACAATTTAGCATAGCTGTGCTAAGGTTAGTAAAGATGTAGCCATTTAAGCCAGCTGCAATTCTGGCCAATAAGGATAACAAGCAATCTTTGCTCTTGTACTTTATTGCTTAGTGCACAGTGAAGCATCCTGCACTAGGATTTAATGTTGACTATAGGAGCAGTGGCCTCATGACTGAAAGATATGGTTACTACCTCACCCATAAATGCTGTTCCATGCTTAGACTTTAATTTGTTGGGATCTTCAAAATTGAAAACCTGGGTTTGAAGTATATAAATTTAATATTAGAGTCCACAACTCCTACTTTATTCAATCATAATTATGTATGGAATGTTTATAAAATAATTTTTTGCTATTTTAAATAAGAAACACATCTGAAATTAACATGATAAAAATGAAAATAAAAAACAAAACAACAACAAAACACATCAAGAATCCTGCAATAGATCTACAAGCATGTCATTTAATTTCCTATCTCCTTTAATTGTCGGCACAGTGTAATATAAATTTCCATGAAAAGGCTGTAATATATAGATAATTATGTATTTAAAGTAAAAATCTCACAGTCATTTGAAGCAGAGTTAACAATTAGTTTTAGGAGTCCAGCCTCAGAGATCTCCAGCTGGGGACCCAACTGCAACAGCTTTGCCCACTGAGTAGGCACTGGGATAATACATGCCCTGAAGAAAGTTGTTTCAGTGGATTGAATCCTCTGATTTCTTTCATAGTAGGCACAGTAGCATTCATGGTGTCTGTCTATGGGCATTTACTTCCTCAAATCTCATATAAAGCTACATTCTATAAATATAAAAGTTGTCCATAACTGAATGGTGTTATTGGATGTTCCAGTGCTATTTCTGTGCAATCACATAGGCAAAACCAGAAATAGGAGTGCAGATGCAGGAAGTAATAATGGCCTAATTATTTTAGCATGCTAATATCAGTAAATTTCCCTGGATATTCTCATGACAAGGTTGATAAACCACTCTTGAGATGAAAGCTTGTGTTCATCTCAAAGCATTTGGATTCATTAGTAATATATGACCACAGTTAAATTACTCTTGTTTTGAAAGACATATTTGAAAACAGTGACAAAATCTAGGAAGTGGCATGGCTGTAAATCTAATCAAATTGTTTGTCACTTTCTGTCTACATTAGTAAGCAATGACTAGTAAATGAAAACCAACATAAAGTAAAAAACAAAACAAAACAAAACAGAAAACCCCACAACAAGCAACCCCTCTCACCCCCCAAAAAATCCTAAAACCCCAAAATAACAACAACAAACAAACAAAAAACAGCAATAAATAAAAACTCAGAGAAATGCAAATTAATCTTTTATCTGTCTGACAAAAGTTTTATGTGCAAATACAGTACAGTCAGTGACATCCCAAATATATCCTGCCCCTCTGTAAAGTTCAAGCTGAGCAAAAAGCGTTTCAACAAACATGTATTGACTCTTTTTCATCTATCTGCTTGTATTTTGGTTTATCTACCCGTTTATGCACACAAATATGAACATAAATAAGCATGGGGCAGGAGAAAGAGATAAAGAAAGGGTTTTATTTTCATCGCCAGACAGAGCACATGTATTTCACTTCTGCAACTCCTTTAAACTTCCAGTTTGATTTTTAGTTTTATTGTATCAACACAGGTTCTCCATCCCCAGTTATAAGGCCGCCTGTTATTAAGTGGGAGCAGAGGAGTTCCAAAGATAAGCTCTTATGTGGCAGCTCTAATCCAGTAGACTTTCCAGTTCGGGTGATTTCTCCTGAGTCTGTTTGCTACCATTCCTGTTTGCAGGTCCAGCTTGTGGCACAGCTGGCATGTGCTGCAGAGGTGTTTGTGCAGGCACACAGAGGTGAACGTTACACACCCCACACACACCGTAATGCACCACCAGCCATATGGACAGCAAAGCAAACCATGTCCAAGTGACATCCTCGTGCACATCCACACTGCTCCCTCATCCAGCTGATGAGCATGAGAGCTTGCTGGTGGTCACACAGTGACACAGACAACACAAGGGATCTGGAACTGTTCCAGAGCCAGACCTTGATCCCTTTTCCTCCAGTTGCTGGTCTTGGCATTCCTGTCCTACATCCATACCCAAACTTAGTACCTCTAAACCCATTACCTAGGTAATCTTGATCTTTTATGGTATTACTTGATATTGCTCTGTAAGGCTCTTCTCTCCACGAAAGGCCTCCAGTTCTGCCTTTCAAGTACACATACAGTTTGGTTGTTCTCACAGGACTCTTCTCACCACCACTACTCTGTCCTTTTTGTCACCTTCTCATGCTGTTCTTTCCTGGCTCCAACAGTTCCTTGTGCTGTGTTCAGTAATTTCTTGTGGTCATCTCAGGCCAGGTCACCTGTCTGAGTGTCATAAAATCCCAACTCTGTATTTGTGTACAGATCATGTATGTGGTCTGTATGTGATTTGGTTGACTTGGATGCTGCCTTGGTGAATGCCCCTTTTCTTCTACACTGGAGCATTGCAGAGTGGTGTATTACAGGTTATTTCATTGTCAGTATTAGGATCCTGCTTTTTTACTGATTCATTTCATGATTGATGCCAGTGCACTCCTTTCTTTCCTTTTCCCTTTTTAAGCAGTTTCTCTGCTTTGCTTACTCTTGACTCCAATCATCTTGTAGCTTGGTCCCAGCCAACTGACAACTGTCAGCAATTATGAAATCAGTGAGAATATGCTTGCCAAAGCTGAAATTTATTGAGGACGCTCTGCACTCATCCTGCAATATATGCTAACCTACCACTATCCCAAATTCCTCCTACACAGAAAATATTCAAAGGATTAGGACCACTTGTACAATTTCTACATGACTGCTTTCCTGTTCTCTGTTAAAGGGGCATAGTTAGGGAAAAGGAGCTATTGTTAGTGGTGGTTTTAGTCAGTCTGACACTTTGGCAAGGAGATATAAATTTTAACACCTTCAGTCCTTTCTAACCTATTTTGAAGTTCAACTCAATAAACAAGTACTCTTAGAAAGGAGATAGAAATAAAAAAAAAGTCTAAAATTCACCTTTCTGTGAGCATTCAGATTTCAACTTCTGGGCCCAATGCATTAATTCCAGGCAGGTTTTGCTAAATTTGTGTTGATGAAAAGCTTTATGAAATTAAACATATGTTTTAGCACTTTCAGGTACTCTGAGATAGTGCCACTTGAATTTGGAGCTAGATGATATTTCAGACAAAACCTGTGCTTTGGTCATTTTGTCGTTAAAAATACTTCATAAAGCTCCTTGCTTCTCTTTACTTTCCCAGGACTGAAATCAGGTGGATTTAACTGCAACAATTAAGTTGTTTAATAACTATAAAATTATTTACATTGGTTAAGAACAGTATTACAGCTGTATACAGAATTCAAAGTAAATATTTGTTACATTAGTGTCTACACGAAGATGCTGTGGTACTTAGAAGAGCTTTGAGTCCTTCAAAGCTCTCTTTGTAAGGTATGGCCTGAGGGAGAACAGTAATGCTGTAAGCAAATTCTATGCAATCAAATATATATGCATTTCTGACCTCATTTTATGTGTTTTCAATTAATCCAAATCACACTTTAAATTGTTTTCAATAATTTCTTACAGGCATTAAGTCCAATATGAGATTTCAGGGATTTAGAGAAAAGTTTAGAATGGTTTTTGATCTTTTGAGGTATTCCATGAAGAAGAGACAGGGCATGCATTATCACAAAAATACTTTTATGGAAAATGAGAAGCTCAGGGATAACCTGACACTGTCTAAACATGTTGCATTTATTTATTTCTTCAAGGGCTCTGAAAAGTTAAAATATTGCCTAATATGGAGTTTGCCTGAAGATACTACTTCTAAGACCTACCACGTTAACCCTAACACTGTGTCATACCTTTTGTAAATCTTACTGTGAAGAAACAAATAACCCTGAGGAAGTTGAAAGTCAGTGAGAGGAAGTTTGTATTAACCACCAGTGTTTCCACCAAGTTTTCTGGCTAGTAAAACATAATCATAATGTCTGCCATCCATTAGTTTAGATAGTTTGAAAATTATGACAAGATGAAAATAGCTACTGAAAGCTACATAAACATCCAGCTTGCTATGGATGCTTGGCAAGGTAAAGTTGAATGACTGAAATAAAAATTATTTTTTAGGTTGTTTTTATAAATATGCATGTGCTGTCATAGTGGCCTTACTGATTCAGAATGGGTCATGGGAGACAGTCATAGTTTGAGATCCCATCAGTGCGACCATACATATTTTATGTGCCTATGTATAGTAAATAACCAGAAAAGTAGATGGCAAGTGAGAAGGCAAGAGTCCAAAGGAAATTATTTTAATCAGCTTTCTTTTCTGCTTATTATTCACGTTTGTTTTTTCAAGACACTATTACATTCATAGTCAGATCTCCATCTTTATTATACCTTCATTAACCTTTTAAATCTCCCATCTGTATACAGGAGCATTTATTTCGTTTAATTATCTATTTAAAATTCACAAATGATAGCTGCTGCCATTTTGGCTTTTTGACATTTTTCACCTGCAGACTGTAAGGAACAGATTTAAGAGTCTTTCTCTTCTGGTTTATGTTGCATCCTGATTTTAGCTGAAATACTGGGGCTGGAATTCAGTCATTCATTGTCATTCATGAGCTGTTTGAGTTGGGCTTTTGTGCTTTGTGGGGTCAGCAGACCTCAGCTGAATTACAGTCTTGGATTTTGTTTTGCAACCATGCATTATTTTCCTTGTCTAGTCCCTGTTTCTTCTTTTTCAGTACAATCATAAAATATCCCAGTTTGGACATTTTATGCAGGAATTCCACTTCTTTTGCTTGTAGATGGGATCACTTGGTTTGCAAGTCAGTCAGTTCTCTTATCATCAGTCGATTTATACTTTTTATACAAGGCACACTTGTCACTCTGCTTTTTAGCACACTGCTACCTCCCAGCAAATATGAGATAGAAGTATTTATTACATCAAGTGTTTATTGCACTATTTGGTGTACTTCATTGCTTTTTTCTTTGTAGTCATCAACAGTGTTTTCAGTTGGATTTCTTAGAACATCGGGTGTAAAGATATGCAGGATTGGAATAAAATGTTTCTGTTACTTTTAAATCGTTCAAGCAATTCTTTCTTTTCTCCTAATCATATTATTAGCACTTAATAGCAGTTGCTATGGGAGCTGAAGAACCAAACAGAGGCTGAGGCTCTGTGGCATTACATCTATGTTAAAGGTAACATCTGGTCCTTGCCCCCTTGAAGGTAACAGAAGTGTTGAAGGGAATTTTAAATACTTGTTCTCGCACTAGCTTGAACCTCAGTGCACAGTATGATTCACTGCTGGGGAAGAAGTAGTGTTACCAAGCCTCTGTTATCACATATAAGGATTAGAAAGATAGGAGGCAGACTGAGTTTCTGTCATGGCTCTTGTCTAAAGTAGATGATAAAAAGAACACATGGTAGCTTTCCTGCCTGTCTGGTTTATTCATTAATGCTACCACTCTTTGGCTCATAACCTGCCTTCTTCAAACATGCTTTCTGTTATAAGAAGCTCAGCCTGTCTGAAAAAGTCCTTGTCAAAATCTACCCTTCATCATCTTTTTCGACTTTCTGTGTAGTCCCAGCATGCTGCTTTTCTCATAGTCAATCCTTATTATAACACATAGCTTGCCAGAATTCCCATAAGATAAAACCTTAGCCTTCTTTTACAGGTATCAAATACCTCTTTACTATTCTTTAATTCTAATAGTGCATCTCTCTGGGTGGGTGCAGTTTCTTGAAACTCATCCTTTAATAGTTTTGAATGTCTGCTAAAGAACTCCAAAGTTTGATTCCTCTAATATCCATCAAAAACTGTAGCAGAAGAGCAGTATCTTTTTAACTGTCAGGCTGGCAGAGATTTCTCAGAGGTGCATTTGTTTCTTTGTCCCTTGTACTTTCTTGTTTTTTCTGTGTGTAATAATAATACTGGAATGCACATAAATGTGAACTGTGCTAGCTAAAATACTTCTTTGTTGCCATACTATGGTCTTTGAATCACAATTTCTGCAGGATGTTGTGTCAGTTGACAACCTCATCATTTTAAGCAAGCTTTTATGTTATACTTAAAAGCTTTCAGTCTTGTTGCCATACCAATTTTTTTTTTTACTTAGACAAAAGGATATCATTTTATAGGGAAATATCTGACAGATTAATAATATTTCACACGTCCACACTCCCATTCTAAGAATTGCTCAGTACTTTACACACATTAATGAATTAAAATTTCCAGTAACCTTACAAAGAACTGGTATTATTATACAGACATGGAAACAGTGGCACAGAGAAAAGAAAAATAAGTTTAGACAGCTTATTTGGAGCAAGAAAGGGAACATATATCACAGTCTTAGGCTTCCATTCTGACCACTAGGTCATAATTTTTGTTCAAAGAGAGGAAGCTTAACCCTTTTCTTTGTCATCTTGGCTTAGGTAAACAATGGTTTCTCATATTCTTCTCATCTCATTATCAAGGGAAGGTTTATCTTTCTCTAGTAATCTATATTCCTGTCCTTACTGTACTGGCTAAGGAAGAAGTCAATGGAAAAATAAGAGCATGACAGGAAGACTTCAAGTCTTGTAGATAGATGCATGTCTGTCTGTCTTACTCAGTTCCTCTCTCTTTCCTTTTCTTCCCTCCTTCCTGTCTTCTAAATCCTGCTTAAATGAATAGGCTGAACAGACAGCCTTTCAGAACTGGAAGACTTAGGGTACTTGTAGTATGAACTCTTTCAGATTGTTTGGACAAGTTTGTACAAAGTTTCATGAGATGACCTTTCATGCCATGGCCTCATGCAGCCCCTTACATATGTCAGCAGTGCTTGGGGCCAAGGCTGATCTCACCTAACTTCAGATGTTTTTCCAAGTCCCCAGTGTCAAGATCTAAGTCCCTTTAAACATCCTTCATCATGAGTGGAGAGACAAAGGAATCTCCTAAAAGAAGTTCTCAGTTGTGTTGAGTTTCTTTCTAGAGAAAAAAGGGTCTCTCTCCACACATGACAAAGGAAACTTGGTTGACCATTCTCGTCATTTAGGGTAATTAGTGAAATGTGTAAAATCAGAGAGGCTGCAGCAGGGATTCAGTGCAGAGAACTGACTGAATGTATATTAAAAACTTTACAGTACATGCAATGAAGCTGAAGTCTGAGCTCATCCTTGGACAATGGAAACAGATGTGCAGGTATGTCAGTGCAGATATGCAGCACCTTTCTGCTCTGAATTGCTGCTGTTTTCCCAACATATGCAGGTTAACTTTGTGGGGGGAAATGACAAGCTGAATTACAGGAGTCTCTTAAGTTTTCTTTTTTAACTGTGATACATAGGAGGAAGCAAAAACTGCATTGCAGATGAGCAGGAAGATGTACAGAAATCAACAGATGAGTAAATCACGAAGTGAGAAAAATCATAGGGTAACATTCCTGTAAAACTGCTAAGACACTGATAAATTAGATTTCTGGGTTACATTAGTGACTCAAAGAAAATGCAGAAACACTGCTGTTTACCTGTGTTCTGAGAATTAACTCTGCAACCTTACATTAGTATTTTTAGAATTCTTTGAAGATATTTCCTGTGTAATATTTTACCCTAAACTTAAACAATTCTTCAAAGGCTGTGTAATCAGGAGTGCTGAGATTACCATTACAACCATTTTCACTTAGCTATTTACCCTTGAAATTTAGTATGTAATCTCAAGAGATTAGTTATGTATCTTCACCTTCTTAAAAAAAAAATTAAAAAATACAGAATATACCTTTCCTTTGTTGCTGTACCCAAGCCTTTATATTCATAACTTTTTGCACTTCCTGTTGCCTGCAGTAGATATACAAGTATGTCATTGATTGGACCACCACAGGTATGTCAGGACAAGTTGCAATGTAATGTGCTTGTTGATTTAGTCAAAACTGTTTGATTCACTCTGCTACAGACAGCTGATGAAACTCAGCTTAGTCAGAAGAAGAAATGAGAGACTAAACAGATATGGAAAGCTGTACTAATTTTATTACTTTAAAACAGACGAAATAGGATTTCCTAGAGGTCCTGGTTTGAGGCAGTTAGAAATTGTGTTAAATGGGAGTTTCACTTTTTGAATGCCATCAATTTTCGGTGATAAGAAATTTAATTTTTTAAATTTGTGTTGAGGCAGTTTCTTAGTGCATGTAATAATTGCATTTTTTACTCTTGTCAATCTTATTCTCTAATATAATATCAGTATTTGCACTTGGGCTGATTTTTAATGATGTGATTTGTGATTCTAAGAAGGAAGTGGAATTTAAATAATATTTGAAACATTGATATTTTATTAAAAAAAATTGATTTGCTGAAAGTTAGCAGTAATGTAAATTTCATGGTATACTGTCATCAAAGTCAAAAAACACAAATGTCTTGGAAATGTTGCTGAAAACTATCAAAAAATGTATTAAAAAAAAAAGAAACGTTTGATGCAAATCAAGAAAAATTTTCTTGACTCTAAAATCCAATTAAATATCGATGATCTAATAATTGTATGTGTGTATTTACCCCAAAAGGAAACTTTAGGCAGTGTGTGGCAAAACATATTACTGATTTGAATGTGTCCTAACAAGGATTTCAGAGAATTAGGTCCTTATTTTTGACATAGAGAAGAAACTGCAGACAGAAACAGTATAGAATATAAACTGCTTTTTGTGGGAGCGGGAATGGATTCCATACTGTAGTTTCAGTAGTGCAGTAGTGAACACATGGAGTTAACACAAGTTTTCAGAATCATACTTATCTTCCTTTTCTTTTTGTTTTCCTTCTTTTGACATTTTGGGGTTTGGTAAGCCCTCCTACAATACTGTTAAGCATTTATTTTTTATTTTTATGAAACAGTAATCTGCACAAATTGTATCTGTATTGAGAAGATGAATCAGGCTCTTTCTGTTCAATGTGTAGGCTCTTATTTTCTTACAGAAAAGGAGGAGTATTTAGTTACCCCTTGGTTGTAACAGAAAACAGCAAAAGTTGTTTTCATTTATAGAAAATAAAAAATTTATTAACAATCAATTCATGTAATCAATTAAAAGGAATTCAAACTGCTGTGCTTAATACTCTTACAGGTTTCTGTGTATAAGATACACTTGCAGGAGAGGAATAGCATCAGTCACTTTTTCTGATGTCCGGTAAGATGGACATGGAATGCTGCAGAGACCATTCCTATGCATCCTTCTATTTTAGTTTCTGCCTAATTTCACTCTTTTAGCTGATTTAATTATTTTTTTTTCCAATAAATTTAGATTGAAGTAGACAACATAAACGAGCCTTGTCTTCCATATCAGTCATAAATTTGCTAATACTTCGCTATACAGAAGAACCAGTAATGAACATTTAGTGTGTTTACTCTGTCATGACAAGCTCCATGTTTGTGGAAATTTACCTAAGATATGCTGATAGATAGTTACTATTCTATATTGAAAGCATTCAGGTAATTTAACTTTCAGTTTTATTGCTTTGAAAGGGGTTTTTACTCTATTCTAGACCTTACTTACCATGACATTTTTCAAACTGGGCTCAAAGCCTTTTCAATTCTTTGCTTTTGTTATTCAGCCACTGATTTTGTTGCCAGTCTCTGGCAATGTGGGCCAGAGCCTTGGCCAGTCAAAAATGACAGTAATTTATTTATACTTATAGCCAAAAGATTGGAGCAGAAGTTTCTGAAACTTTTCCTGTTGTCACACCACCTTCAGGCTGATAATTTACCATGATTGTACAAACTAAATAGCATATGACATTAACTTGATTTGTAACCATTTCATGCCTTTACAAAATGGCACCAGACCTGAACAGAGGAAATTATTTCAGGACCAGGTAGGAAGGAGATGTGAAGAAAATAGCCACATGTGAAAAATAGGTAGCAGGTAGGAGAGTTGAAGAGATTGTGTCTTGATTAAGGATTGTCAGAAGATTAAGTCCAAGGAACTAAGTATAAGGTGTTGAAAGTAATAGGAAAGAGATCTTCAACAGAGATTTTGAGGTTACTGAGGAAAGGAAAGGGGATGAGGACAAAAAAGAAAAAAAAACAAAGATAAATGGCCTCAATTAGCTCTTTTAAAAATTCTCTGAGATACTTGACAGAGATGGAAAAAAAAAAGCTACAAGTGCAGAGCAGCTCTTACAGGTGTGTGTCTCTGAGAGAAAAGCTTTAATAGCTGTAACATTTATTATCTCAATTTTAGTGGTGTGCTTGACATACAAGCAGTGAATCCACAGTTATATCAGGTTATATCAGTCAAGAGTGTACATGAAAGGTGAGTGCTTATTACTTTACTTTTAAAAAAATCTTTCCAAGTGAGCTGCTTTTGATCAAAGACACATAATTAAAGAATTAAGCAAGTTTACATCTAATAGACTGCCTGCAGTTTTCCATTACATATTTACCAAGTGATAGTCTACTTTACATGATTGTCTATTATACTCATTAGGAAACTAAGCAAGCTGATTATGTTTCTCTGAGAGGAAAGTAAATGTAAGCTAGAAAAGGTGTGTGATGCTTTAATAAGATGACTATGGTGCATGCTCACAGTCTGCTTTTCTTCATTTAGCACAGGCATCAATGTCATAATTTGGCATTCACATGCCATAATGTTTGTTTGCCATTTTGATTGTGCTGCACTCGGTGTTGGCCAGTCGTGGAGATGGCTGGTGTTCTGGAAGAGGCTTCTTTCACCCTGACAACAAAAGTAACAGTGATTAGTTCAGCTTCTTATTTGGGGCTCTATGCTATAACCCAGCTTTACATAATAAAGGCAACATTTTTTTGCAGTTTTTTATTTTCCCTCTTCTTCATTCTTTCTCCCTTCTGTCTCTTCTGGAATGCTTTCTGAGCAAATTCTTTGCTTGAGGAGGAATGTGACATTCTCTTGCACTGGTTGATAAATATTTATGCCTGAGAACAGCATAAAGCTCTCTTTTGGATGCTTTCCCGTTTTACACTGTGCTGGCTTTTGGCCTGATCTCTGTATTTAGAAAACACTGTGTATTACCTGTATGCTTTCTTGACTTAATTTCCTATTTCTAATGGGTCTGCAGCCAGTACTGCATGAGAACTGTATGCAATATTTTCAGTGAATTGTCAGGATACTTGAATAAAGCAAAACGAGAAATAGGTAGTTTCTTTTCTAGGTGTATAAGTACATTATAAGGAGAATTTTATAGATATGCCTGGAAAAGATATAGTACACAAAGCATGAAAACATTTTTAAGCAATTCAATACTCTGGTAAAACTGAACAGCTATGAATGGAATTAGAAACAGCAAAACATTAGAACTCCTATGGCAGTATTAATAATTCTCATTTCACAATCAGGGGGAGTTTTCATGCCCTTTTTCTACAATGTATTTCTGAGTTTTGCTTGTTGGTAAGCAAACTCTATGTACATCCAGTGAAAAATATTTTCATTATTAAAGAAATTGTTCTGCCAATTTGTAGATCATTTGAGATCTACAAATGTAGAGAATTTGTAGATCTCCAGAGCTGAGGCCATTGCTGTGGGTCAGCATGTATTGACAGAGCTGACAAAGGGTTTCCCCAAGCTTCAGACCAATATTTGATTTCCACCAGCTTGGCTGCAGGGTGGATTAGGCTGGCTAGCCTTCATGGCTACAGGAGCCACATTTCCAACATCTCCATGTGGGCAAGATTCAGAGTGCTGTGTGCTTTGTGGGGCGTCTTTGAAGGCTTTCTCTGAAAGCAGCCCTCAAGTGGACTATTAAAACGCTCCTGATTTGTGCTGCACTGTGGCATAGGACTGGGTTAGGTGCCCAGCTCAGTACTGGAGTGGATTGCAGTGTTGCTCGCACAACCTGGCTGCTTCACTTTCTCTGAAAGAGAATTTGGATTAGCCCAAAATCTTCATGTCAACAGACTGGTCTCATACTGCAGTCCCAGCATGGGAACCAGGGGTGAATTGCTCGTTAACTGTATGTGGCTGCCAGTTTGTCATCTTGCACTAGTGCTGATCACTGACAGTGCTGTGAAAACTTTGTGATTATGAACCAAATGGGCAGTGTGATCTCTGTGTGTGTGTATACACACAAACANATTGCTTACAGGATTCAGACTTAAATTAAAGATCAAAAACTTTCACTTTAATGTTGCATATAGACTGTGACCGCAGGGGCAGGATTCTTCATGTCAGCATTTAGATTTAAAGAAAATGCTAGCTGAACATTTATTTTAATGTAATTGTTTTTATGTTTTTATTTTCTCTGTGTTTTTTTTCCAGATACGAGTGAATGAAATAGTTTTGCCTATTTTACAATTTAATCATCAGAGAATCACAACATGAGAGAGTGGTTGGGGTTAGAAGGGATTTCTGGATTTCCTCTAGTCCAATCTCTCTGGTAAAGCAGGTTCACCTAGACGTGATAGCACAGGATATTGTCCACCATGTTGTGAGTATATCCAGTGAAAGGGACTCAGGAACCTCTCTAGGCAGCCTCCAGTGCTCTGTCACCCTCAAAAAAACAGGTTTTCCTCATATTCAGATAGAATTCCATGTGTTTCAGTTCGTGCCCTCTGCCACTTGTCCTTTCACTGGGCACCAATGAAAAGAGCTCAGCCCCATTCTCTTGACACCCGCACTCAACATGTTTGTGTGCATTGGTAGTATTTCCTCTGTCATCTCTTCCCAAGGATAAACAAGCCCAACTCTCCCAGCCTTTTTTCATAAGAGACATACTCCAGTTCCTTAATCTTTTTATTGCCCTCCACTGGACTGTCTCCAATAGTGTCTTGTCCTTCTTTAAATGAGCAGCCCAGAATTGGACAGAGTGCTCCAGGTATGGTCACACCAGGGCTGAATAGAGGGGCAGGATCACGTCCCATGACCTTCTGGCAATGCTCTTCCTAAAGCACTCTGGGATACCACCAACCTTCCTTCATGGACAACTTGTTGTTCACCAGGACTCCCAGGTCTTTCTCTATAGAACTGCTTTCCAGCAGGTCAACACTGTTCTGGTGGCATGGGGTTCTTCTTCCCTGCATTCAGGATCCTACACTTGACTTTGTTGAGCTTCTGTAGATTCTTCTCCACCCAGCTTTCCAACCTGTCTGGGTCTCACTTAATGTCAGAGGTAACCATCCTCAATTGTGGATTAAATTATGCTTCTACTGAGATAATTGGTTGGAGCTGGAGTGAAATTTCAACTTTTTACTAATGCTATTCTTTTGCTGCGTAACTTGATTACTAAGTTTCATTCACTTTGGAAGAACCATTGAATAAGCTGAGTTGGAAGGAACCCATCAGAATCACCAAGTCCAATGTGTGGCCCTGCACAGCACACCCCAAGAATCACACCATATGCCTCAGAGTATTGTCCAAATGCTTCTTGAACTCTGTTAGGCTGATGCTGTGACCATTGCCCTGATGAACCTGTTCCACTGCTCTGGAGCAACCCTCCGGATGAAAAACGTTTTCCTGTTATCTAACATAAACTGTCCCCAAGGTTTAGTTTCATGCTATTTCCTTGGGTCCTTTCACTGGTCACAAGAGTGAAAAGATTGGTACTTGCCCTTCCCATTCCCCTCATGAGGATGATGAATACTGCAATGAGGTCTTACTTCAGAACAGATTAATAGGGCAAGATGCATATCTATGTATACTGTAATGAAAATAATGTTGCAGGAGGAAAAGAAAAAGATTAATTTAGAAAGAGAAAGAGAGTAAGTATGTAAAGTATGTTACAAAGTATGGTAATACTTTAACATTATTAGACCAATTATTATTTTCTGGGTTGCATTTTTCCCTGATTCTGATGCAAAAGAAATGTTGATCTATTTCATTTTTGCAGACCATGGCTCTGTGTTTCAGTGGCTCAATTAAAATTTGCCTCATGCAAATTGTTTCAGGAGCAGATGTGCCTGCCAAACTGGGCAGAGAAAATGGTCAGTGAGGTCACAAGGAAGACGGTTCTTCATTATACTCTGCCAAAATTTTAGCAGATCATCACTGAGTATATCAAGATGTGAAATTTCAGTCACTGTCTGTTTTATTTTTTTGCATTGTATTTTTTTATTTCCTGCATTCTAGTCTCCACTGATGGGTGAAATAAGTTCTTCTCCTGTCAGCCAAGCAGAGTATCAAGTCTCTTGCTTATAGCAGGTTGAGTGTTTATTTGTTTGGGGGATTTTTTGTTTGGGTTTCTTTTTTGTGTTTTGCTTTTGTTGTTGTTTTGGGGTTTTTTTGTTTTATTTTGGCTTTTTATTTTCTGGAAAGAAAATAGGGTAGATGCATTGTATATGTGTTTTTGAATCAGGATAGAGTCTTCTGTTAGTCGGGCTGATACTGAGGGTTTGAGGGAGATGCTGTATGGTATATAGTGGTTTGCACATAATGTGCTATGATTTCTTCATTATAAAGCTCTGCTAATTATATGTTTTCACCCCTCCCAATCATTGTCTCTTGTCATGTCAAATTAGTGAGCGTGAGGAAGACATTTCTGTTTTTTTTTTTTTTTTAATTACTTTTGGGCTGAGAATGAGTTCTGACAGGTTAAACTGAAGCTGAATTTTTAAAAACCATTAAAATCTAGAAAGAAGGGGAAACCTTTTAGCAATTTTAAAGGGTCAGCGATAGCTTAAAAAATCATTTCTGCCTGAAAAATGAGTACCTAAAGATCAACTATGATTATATCAACTACAGACGATCTGAGGAAAAAAAAAGCCCTTCTCACTTTCTTGTCTTTCAGAAACCTCCTGGTATTTCATATAAAAGGCTTTACCTGCTTTCCTAGGGGTCCAATCTTTAGGAAAACAAACAAACAAACAAAACAAGAAACAAGAAACAAAACAAACAAACAAACAAATAAAACCAAAAAACCCGCAACCAACAAACCAAAACAATGCCAACCAAAAAACCACACACAAAAAAATTCCAGATGTAATTGCTGGCAGAGCTGGTAGAAATAATTAATATCTCCTGTGGGTTTTTTGTTTGTTTGTTTGTTTGTTTGTTTTTTATTGTTTAGTTCATCACTTCCAGCAATTCTTGTAGGTAAATAATTTCATTACAGAGATTTTATTATTGCTCCATGACTTTAAATCTTACTTGCAGAAACACTTGGTTTTAGTATACATAGTCTCTCAGGCAGCCCTCAGATTTTGTATGTGCTGTAACATATCTGAGAAAAAATAAATGGTACCTGATACATTGAAAAACATGCATGCTTGTATTAGGAAATACATTTTTCATCTTCAAATTTTATGCACAGATGAGTTAATTAAGAGTGTAATATGAAATAAATCCATGGCAGTGCAGATGTTTTAGTTGCAAGAGGAATAACTTGTGATTTCCTGTAGGTTTTTAGAGGAATAAATTTGAATCTCTGGCATTGGTCATGAACTCATTTATACTGGAGAATATATTATCAGAGGAAAAACATGCAAACAAGCAGGGAAACAAGCCTATATACTTCCTGGTTTTTTCTTCTATTGTTTGCTCAGGTGTTTTTTTTTTTCAGATCACTTAAAATTGATAAATTTTAGCTCCGTTCTCATCTGAGATGCATTTAATTTTGATCGAATGACTATCCATTGAATAAAAGAAATATTGTTGGCAGAATTTCTAGCTAAATATCTTGCTGTTGATTAGAAGACAGGTTGATTGTATCTGTCAGATAAAACTCTGTGTTTCCAAGATAGTTTCATCCTGGACTCTTATTTCTTCACTAACTTGTTAAAAGAGAAAAAGTATCTGTGAGTTGGGTTTTTTTCACCTCTGGCACCCATGCACAAAATGAGTATGAGCCAAAAGGGAAAAGAGGCCAAGGGAAGGGAAGAAAAAGAACTAGTGAACAGGGAAATTAGTAAATCATAGACAAAGAATATCAGTATTTTTTGTATTTCATCCATGACTTCAAAATCAGAAATGACCTTCTGAGAGCTGAAATGAGTAGGCATCTTCAATAAGGTTCATTTGAGGAAAAAATGGGCAATTAACAAAACAGAGTAGCAGTGACTATGCAATAGCTCCTCGGGGACTTCTGATGAAATCATGCAAGATAATTTTATATTATATAAAGAATATTAGATCAAATATTTTGGGTCAAATATCTTACGACTCTTATTAAGTATTTTTTCTGTATGATTGTGGGATGCGTGACTGATCACCTTTCTTGTAGCAGACAAGAACTCAGATGGTTTTTAGAAAGGCCTTCAGGGCTATGAAGCTGTTTCTGTTTGACAGTCATGGGCTGGATTCCCTCATTTATATTTAACTGTAATCATCAGCTTTGAGAAGAGTTTCTAATTTTAAACACATGGTAGTCCCTCCACCCCCTCCTTTTGTCCTCAGGAAAGCTATAATTTGCTTGGGTGCATCTCTATTTTAGCTACAAATACATTTGAGCCCCTGAGTGGACTTCACATGTGAAAACTGTGCTTTAAAACTGTTACTATTTTGTCTTTTTCTTTATTTATGATTGCCCATTTTTTCTTTTTAATTTTAAAAATTACTTCTTCCTGGATCCTGAGTATCATCCAAGCCAATTCATACTCTTGCCAATAACTGCCTTGATAAAATATCCTCATTTTAGTGTGAGTATTATACCTACTATCTTTCTTACAAATTTATCTCAAAGCTGAACTAATAATTGCTTGAAAAACAAATTAGAAATGCAATGAATTGCCATTTCTTGAACTGATATAGACTCAATGAGATATCTCTTCTTGAACTATATATGAAATAGAGGGTTAAAAAAAAAATAACCCAAAAACAACCAACCAAAAAACTACATCCACATCAAAATCCATATTTGCACTAGTAGTGTTTTATCCAAACTTAGGTCAGATACCCACTGCTTAATTAATTGACCACAAATCAGTAAAATATTATGTATAAATAAAACTTTACTGCAAAATTATAGCATTCACTTAGACATCTATGTATTTAAACAGCAAAAAGCTTTGTAAAATCTCTGCCTTTACTCTTGGTACAATGCTAATCCCAGAGGGAGGGAAGAATGAAGGGCAACCCAGTTTGTTTGTGTTTGTACAGAATGTTATCCTTTTAACAAAGACCAACACAAAACATACAAATCCATATGTTTGGACTTGAAGCTGCCACATTAATTATTCATGTGCTCACAGTGTGACACAGTGGGAAATAATCTAAAATTATATTAAAAAATAATTTCAGGACTAGCATCTCTCTTTATTTAGAAATTCTAAGATCTAAGCTGACTTTTATGAGAGTATTTTTTGCTTAACTCTTTGTGAGAAAGACCATTCAGAAAACCTTTGCCTACTATTACTTTCACTAATGTCTCTAAGAGTTTATGTCAACCACAGAATTGCAAACCAGAAGTGAGATTTTCCAGCTTTGTGAAACAATTTCATTTATTTGATTTTTTTTTCATAAACTTATCTAAATGTTGATATCTTAATGCCTATTTTGTAGTAAAGAAAATCTAGAGAGCCATTCAGCATAAAATAAATGCCTTTATTTGGTTAGGTAAATAACTCCCTACACTCTGTATTGCATGAACAAAAGGTTCTACTTGATTATCTCCTAATAGCCACCTAACACAAGTGAGTTGCTCTAAAATGTCAAAAGCATCAACCTGAGGCCTGCAGTTTTGACAGAAAACTTGCCTTTTTGAATCACCAGCTGGAGGTTAGGGAAGCTGACAGTACTTCAGATACCTGTGAGGGACCTACTGAAGGAGAATCTGGACTAAGAAATCAAAATTTAGTCTGGAATTAAGGTCAGATCTAACTCTGCCTAAATATGGATTGTCTTGAGACGTCTAGTTCTGCTCATACTTGTTGGGATCCTTGATGTCTGTTGTTTTTTAAGACAGTCCAGTCATTAGTCCTAGTAATTTGAAAGTGAGCAACCATTCCCTCACCTGCAGAATATATTGAAGCTCTGTGTTTATTTTAGTGTCCCACTGATAGCCAAACACATGTTTTGCAATACTGTTCTGCCAGAGGTGAAGCAACATTTCAAACCTGAATCTCTGAGGTTCCAGGGAATTTATCAGCTTTCAGAAGCATTTGTTTTGGTGAAAGGCTGTCCCAGTCCCTTCTGCTGCAGATATTCCACTTGGTCCTCAGTTTTTTAATCGCCATTTGAATAAAGAAGGCTACAGAGATGATGCATGTCTTACACTTTAATGCTAAAGGCATTCAGAGTCTAGATTCAGGCTCTGCTTCATGTTAGCACATGAATTTGAGAAGAGGCATCCTACTTCTTTTTTTGACTCTTTCTCTTGCGGAGTCATTGGCTGTTGTGTATGTGCTAACAAACAAGTTCACAGGTAGTCTGTTCCTGATGCCAAAACTATTCCAGCATCTATTTTTACATATACTTCTTCGAGTGTGATAACTTTTGAGGTGCAAAAGAAATGAACTAGCTGATCTCCTGGCGTCTGAGCACCAGACATTTTTGGCACATCAAGAATTTGTTGAATGCTTGTTATTCAGCAAAAATGTGACTTTTCTGTGGCTTCAGATCATCAAGGGATTAGGGAATAATTTAACAGGACTTCTGAGGATCCCATTGGCATCTTCTTGTTATGGATTTAGACTTAACTCTGCAAAAGTAAGTGTACACACAAATTATATCTTCTATTTCTGCTTCAGCTTCTAAATCCCACTATGCTTAAGAAAATGCATCAGAGATACATATTTGACTGTCTTTGCAGACCTGATCTTTGAAGACTCTGAAAAATGGCACTCAGATCAAAGACCTCTGAAAAATAATCAATTAGCTTGAGAAGTATGGGTTCTGAAAAAATGGGGCTCCTAAAATAGGTATAGTGCCTAATTATGCAATTAAGTGATTACCTTTAGTTTGTTCCACTTGTAAAACGTTATCCTGAAATATTCCTTTTCTTTATTTCCCCTTTAAAAAGCTAACATGCTATATTGATGACCTTTAGAAATATTTAACTTATTTTACAGAGAAGTATAATAGTATAACTGGACACAGTAACAAAATGCCTTTCTACAGAGATGTACAGAAAACTTTAAATGACTGTACCAAATGTCCTTGAGGTCTTTCTGCAGATCAAAGTGCTACTTGTATTTGTTAGTGGAAAGAATTCACAACATACATCATTAAACCTCATCATCTGTCTAACCAAAGACATCATTTAAGCAGACAGAAAGTGTTCGGCTTTTTCATTGTTACTAGGGGCAATTTTTATTGGAACCATCATAGGGTATCCACATGCCTGAGAAATTCATTTTTCTGTCAAACAGCATGTGTAAGTGAAGTAGAATTTTCTTGTAAAGATTAGTGCAAATTGATATAAATTAAGGTCTGCCTTCTGAGGAGAACAAAGTTAATCGAAGTGGGATTAAAGCTATAGGTCCCCTTCATTTAGTAGAGGTGCTTCACTGATTTGTTAAGTAATGGGTTATTTGATGTACTGAATGGAGAGTGATGTAGGTCACTTTCAGCATGGAGAGCTGAAGATTTAAAGGGGAAAAAAAAAGGAAAATAATAGTGCTCTCTAGTTTCCTAAATACCAGGAATAATAGGAATACTTGTAATGAACACATCCCTTCTAACCCTCACTCTCCAAATTTTTTGCATCATTTCAAGGCATGAGTTTCTTTTTATACATTCCTTATGTCACAGCCCTAACATCCTAACAGTCAGTTGGAAAAGCCTCTCAGGAAGATAGCTTTCACTTTGTTTCTTATCAGAAATAATGTTATTGCCATCTCGTTTGACCAGAAAATTTGTTTTCAGTAACTATGAACCTCCATTTTATTCATATGACAGTGAATTGTATTTCTATTGATGGGTTCAGAATACTTGAAGTGATGTTGTCGTTCCATGTGTTTTGTCTGTCTGGTTTTGGTTTGTGTTTTTATGCTTGCTGATTCCATGCATTTCTATAAAATTTTATTACTCTTGTAAAAGATCCTTCAATGGCTTTAAAAAGAAACATAGTGCCTGAAGTTTCTGACTTTAAAAGAGTATTACCACTCATGGAGTTTTTTGTAAGTTGTCAGCTTCTGTTCAAGTCCAAGTTATCATATCTAAGTCTCAAAATGCATCCACATGAACTGATATGAAAGAACAAAAGGTCAGCTCAATGGCTAGAGAAAACAAGGGTAGGTCTCAGATCTCACTTGTGAAATATCTGTACTAAAGTATTTAAATTTAAGTATCATGTCAGCAGGTGTCTAACTTCCAATTACCAGTGACAGAGATCTAGCATTTGACTTAGTTAACCACTCATAGGCCATGATGCCCAAATGTTCCAAATAGTGGAGTTCCTGTGGCTGATATGAGATAAAATGTGCAAGACTTTTGCCCTTTGAGAGGGTCAGAGAGGGAGGGTAAGCAGAACTCCCTGTGCTATTTCAGAAAGTGCAAGATGCTTTTGTGTGAAAAATGAAGCAAAATCTACTCTAGTCAATGGAGTACAAGGAGAAATTTTCACCTAGTGTTGACTGTCTACTTCAGGGTGAGCTGAAATGCCTTGAACTATCTATCTGTATTGATTATATTTCCACTGAGTATACTGGGGCACTGGATCTTACACTGGAAGACACCATAAGACACCATTTCTGATAATGCAAATTTGAACTTCTTTTGGCTGTTTCAGCAAAGGCTGTCTATGGAGTTTTAGCACAGAGGGATGCAAGGGATTTTTAGCTAGGGATTAAACCGATAACAAAATTATCCTTTACTATCCAAATAATTATTCAGATACATTTTTAAATATTATAAAGCAGTTTGTCAGCAGTCAAATCTCTTTAGTTTGGTAAAGAATATAATTCACACAGGAATAGTTTATAGAATCAGAATCACATCCAACCATTAACTGAGCACTGCCAGCTCCGCCTCTAAACCATGCCCCTAAGTGCCACACCAATTTATCTTTAAATACCTCAGCCATTAACGATATGCACTTCCTTTTGTTCAGGAACATTTTTTGGCTCAGTATTTGACTCAGCTTTTAAATGTGTAATATAAAAGCTTTGTATGTCTACTGGACTGATTTTCCTCACTAAGTGACGTATTTGTCCTGAGAAAGTAAGAATTTTCTTGTGCAATCAATCAGTTCATGTCCTAAATGAATCACTTGTATATGGAATTCTTATTGTAAAAACTACCAATGGTAAAATCCTCTGAGATATTTCCCCTAGAATGTTTTATAAAATAGCAATAAAAAATGAAAAGAATCATATTTGTATACCCATGATTTAGGAAATTATATTAAGAAATAATAAGTAACCAGCTTGGTATAAACAAAATATTGAAATTCACATGTCTGTTTAAATGAGTGGTTTAAATTAATTAGAGAGTGATTTATTTTAAAAGATTTCTTATCTAGACAAGTATTCTGTCAAAATTTCTTTCATATCAGGATAATGAGAACCTGATAAACCCTAGTTTGGAAATATATATATATTTATATAATATGAAACACAAAGAAACTTTGCTACACATAAAATATTACTGAAAAACTATTCTAGAGAAGCTGTTCTTCTACCTTAAGTACGTATTCATGCATACTCATATCAGATGGCACACAAATTATGGAACATTCTTATATCTTACAAGAAGATAGTAGAGCTTAATTTCTTATGCTAACAGTTTATATCAGGGTATATAAAATAATTTAATTTGCCTTAAAAAAAGAAAAACCTGTAAGTGGATATATCTAGAGCTGTACACAGTGCATTTCCTTTCTTTATTGTTTAAAAAATTCTTGCTTGAAATCACACATAATTATTTCAGTTTTGAATGCAGCCTGACTAGCACATGGTATTTTATGGTAAAAGACTCAAAATTGGCCTATCTAAATAATTCTACTTATACATTAAATTGTTTCTGGAAACAGCCTAATTAGCATACCACCTTTGTAGCTAGTTTCAGGCAAAATGATACTGACTGTAAATGGCCATTTTATTCTAGGAATTGGAAAACTAACATGGTTTGAAAACAAAATTAACGTTGTCAGGTAATAAGTCATTTGCAGAATGGCATGGAGAAATTTGTCATTAAAAAAAAAAAAATCTTTGTGGCAGTATTGCTCAGTGGGAGCTGAATGGTTGTCCCAAGCCTGGTGAAAGGACAGGCATTTCTCATTTCTCTGCATCTGACTGGAGTGAATTGTATCTTCTTCACTGATGAGGATTATACACCTGTAAGGGCTGCTGCTACTAATGGCAAATGCTGTCTGGTTTTGGTCAAGGTCTGAGGTGAAATAAGATATAATGAGAAGTGAGCTTTGTGTTCATTATGAAACAAAATGCAGCTTGGAAAAAGACTCCATACTCACCTCAGTGTAAGAATAGTCTTTCTTTCTTTATTCACAGCAGCAGAGTCCTACTGTGCTGTTTCATTGCCACGTGGTAACACTGTCAAAATTCACAGGATATGTTCTGGTTTTCTATCCCACTGAAATTGTATACTGATAGTCATGGTTCACAATAGCTACATCATCTAATTCCATCCATTGAAAAGTCTCATGCTCCTGGGAGGATGGAAAAACCTTCCAGTTCAGATAAATATAAGGAAGAATTAATCACCTGGTTGGTGTGTACAAAAAGTTAAGCATATCTTTTGGTTAGTTGCAATGATTATGGATCAAATTTCATATGTAATAAAATTCAGAAGTTAGGGCAGAATCCGTATCCCTCCATGTTTACATGTAAATATGAAGACATTCTGTCTTACTGAATGTGAATGGATGTGAACTCTGACTTACAGTGTGTGAAGTCTACCATGTTTAATGGGTATATTTGTATATTCATAATCTAGTCAAAGACTGAGTTTACAATTCACCCAATAGCCAGTAGTTTTGAAAGCAAACCACTTCTTTATCTGCAGAGAATTTTGTAGGATTATAAAAGATAGTCTTCCTATTACTGAAATTATTTACTTAACATAAGTCAAATGTTTCACTTGCTCTTTACTTTTGTATGCAAAAAAAGCAGTTTAGTATTGCTACAACTTACATAGGACAGATCTAGAACTATTTAAATAGTCTAGGTCTTTATTCCCTCTGATTTCTCCCAGAGTACATCCCCATCTCTAATGTTAAGGTGCTATGTGTTACAAAGAGGGTATACAGTGCCCTCTGCTCTCTTCCTGTATTCTCTTATGAATCTCTGGTGCAGTGAGAAGTGTTGCTCTCCCTCCCTTGAGTCACCCATACATGACCATTTGGTCACTCCCCAGCAGCCACAGCTCTTGTTTGTCTCTTATTTCCTTGGCTCTTCTTGCTTCTCTCCCCCTTCTTCTTTGGGGACTCTCCCCAAGTCCTCTACACCTAATCTAAAGCTTGCCTCTGTTTTTAATTTTTAGCTTCTCTTATTTTTGATGGATATGGTGAGAAAAAAAATGCCTGTCTCTTCAAATATGCACTTATTTTGTAATGATCTAAGGCTGAGATTATTTTCCTTGATGTGCTACTCATTTTGTTCTGTAGTAATCACTGATTTCCTGCCTTCAACTGCCCATGGCCACTTGGTCATCAGCTGTGCAGGAAGCCTTGCTGTGGTGTGTACCTGGAGCTGAGCTGCTGCCTTGTTGTGGCTGCTGATTCGTTGTGAGAGGATGTTCACATTACAGGCATGATGCTGATGTGTCTTTCCAAGGCATTAGGAATGGCCTGCCTGAGTCCACTGGCATGTGTACTCAGGCAGCTCTTTCCGTCATTTCTGAGCATCATTGTCCAAACTGATGTTTTGCTACTGAGATGAAAAACATGTCTTATTTTGAGATTAATTAATGTATTTTTAAACTAGACCAAAATCAGGCTTTAATTTATACTTTGAGTGAAAGCCACAGGTGGATCAATTTAATTAAGATCACAGTCACATTAAGGATTACTTGCAAAAGCTGGAGAAAAACTAATTGGTGATTTATTATTTCTAATTACTTATATGTGTAATAATAATTTATTTGGAAGAAAATAATCAGTATTTTTTAGTTATTAACTATGTCTACTTCATTAAGATTCTTTCAGAGACCAAAAGCAAAGCTTTAATATAATTGTCGTAACTGTTATGCTTTGCACTATGTGGAGTTTGCAAGCCCATCATGCATTTCAGAATGCATGAGTACAAAAGTCAACTGAGGCCCTTCCATTTTGAATGAAAGTAAGTTACTAAAAATTCCCAAACCTTGTTTTCATTAATAATTTTCAGAGACCCTAACACAATATGAAATGCCAGGGTGATGAATCAAATATTCGAATGTCAAGAAAGGTAATAAGCACATCCTTTTAAGTGATGATGTCTGCCACTACACATTACCTTTCCCACAAACCTCTTCCCTGCTCTCAATAAAAGGCATGGTCTATAAAAAGAACACGGTCTTCACATGAGTTAAAATTATGGAAGAACCCATGGGGTCCATGCCACACTTTTTCTGTGTTAGGGATTTGATGAAAAGCAAGGTGGGTTGGATGGGGGAAGAGTACCTTCAAGGCAAAGACAGCAAAAAAGGATACTGTATGTTTTCCTGCTACTGCTACAAGTTTCCTAGATATTGCAAATCATTTAATCAATCTTTGATACAAAGTAACTGGTGACAGTCTTAGGTTATTTGTATCAGCCCCTAGAAATACTTGACACATTTTTCAATTGTTTCGGGTTATCTGGTAGTAGAAGGGTTCTTGAGTTTTATGAGGCAATATCCTGCTGTGGTTACGTATTCACCTGGTCCCTGTTGCCCATCTCAATCCTTCCTACGCTGATTTATTCCACTACCTTGTGCCAGTTTTCCCTCTTTTAGATTTCAATAATAACAGAAAACTCTGAGGAAAATTCTCCTTTGAAATGAAGATGCTATCCTGTGTCATAAAAGAGCTCTACTCATTAATCATTAATGTATAAGGATATCATGAAGGAAAGGAGGCATGTTTGGTAACTTTAGAGAATTTAGCTGCCAAACCCTTTAATTTGCTAAATATTTTTGTAGGTTATTTTTTGTTTCTTTGTTTTCTTATGTATTTTTCCCCTAGAGAACATGTCAGAGAGTTATAACATCTGAACCCATTATCAACTGCCTCTAGAGGAGCACAGAACTATTAGAAATTGCCCAGAAACAAACCAAGGACATTTTTGTTTCTTAATACAGACAAAAATGTTTAGGTTTTTAAAATTTTTTATCATTTCACACTTAGATACATTTAAAATAATCTTTTAGAACTTTTCTGACCCCATCAGCTCTAGGAACTTAGGCAATAATATATTTTATAATAAAATAATTGTTATAATAAAATATTTTATCAAAATAATAAATTATGGAATACTTAATAAATATCCGGAGCTCTTGCATTGGGTCATTGTAATTTGAGGTGTTTTAATTTGCTTTGAATTGCAGGGTATTTTTTTCTGGATCAATTTCACCATCCATTTCTTAGTACCATCAGAACAATAGAACCGAAGTAAAGCTTTTTTGAAGGGAGAGGAAATTAGTTGTTCAGGCATAATTATTTCTTATTCTCATATATTCTCAGATAACATCTCAGACAGAAGTCCACATTGAGGGAAGAAAATGGGGAGGAGGCTAGAACAGGTAGTGATTTGTTTACCTTTTACAAGTCATGATACAGAGGAAAATTTGAAATATATCTTATGTATATATGTCTGTTCAGTGCTGGTTGGAATTACCAACTAACAGAGGAATTTTACTTTGCTTTATGAAGAACTCCTCATTTTTCTTATCTTTCTGAATTCTTTAATCAGTTAAAGGGCTTAGGATATATTGTGAAGCTGGAAAGTCTAGATCATCACTGAAACTAATGCTGCGTCTACTACAGACACCTCCTGCTGCTAGGTCTTTACCCCCTCAGTTGTCTGTTCTTGAACTATTAGCAGTTTCTTCAGTGTTATAATTTGACACAGTGAGATGCCAGAATTCAGCTGATTTGCTAGTTTTCAATTTGCATTCAAAAATATTTTATTTTCTCTCTTTCTCTTTGTCTTTTTTTTTTCCTCATAGAAGAAATATCACCTCGTGGGGATATAGATTGTAATTTGTAAATATTTGTGTAATATTAAGCAAGTAGAAATAAGTTCCAAATGTCCTTGTGATTTTCCAGCATAATTGAGTTAGTTAGGGATATGCTTTCTATTTTTCAGCTGACCCTGCAAACATAGTTGTATACATGTCTGGTTTTCACTGATAGAATTTCCGCCAGTCAGAGCAGCCTCTAGCTTGTACTGGGTGCTAGATGGGTAAAAGTGTGCTATAACAGGAATGCTGATTATAAAAATTGATTGTTTTCAGTATACAGGTATATTTATAAGCAAAAATGTCTTCTGGCATAGAAAAGGTTCCAGTCTCCAGTTTTGAAAACATTTGTGATCTCGTAGGCATTAGTGAAACTACCAGGATGGACAAACATAAGTTTTACAGGGTGGAGGCTCAAGTTAAAACATTTGTCACTTGTACATAAATACAGTTTAAAATCCCCTTGTTACTGTTGTCTGTCTGATATTAGAGACATTAGTTTTTTTATTTTCTTTGTAATTTTTATCATGTTTCAATAGAAGTCATGAAAAACAAAGAAATGGGCTGAATTCATTTTTGTAGAAAACTGCCCTAGAGTGGTGTTTCCAGGGTATGTGGTCCATTAAGTTTTCATATTTTTGCTGTTTCTTTGAACTTCTTTCCTTTAGTTTTTGTGGTTTCAGAAGATGAATTAGTTTTTGTCTTTATATTTTAAGCATGCATTGTCCAAATGATGTAACAGACAGTAGCTTGAAATAGGAGTTTGCTGTATCTAATAACTATAGCATACTCTCATACCGAAGACTGGATGAGACAGCAGTTAATCCCATTTAAGTGTGAAGTTTTAAGACATTGCAAATTTGTTTGTTATTTACTTTCTGGGTAAAATTCTTTACTCACTTAAGTAATCAGATATTTTGATGTTGTCTTGAAAGGGATTAGGCTCTTTATCAAAAACAGACCAAAAAAGGAGGAATATGTCTGCTCGCTGCTTTGGAAAATGTTCATAAATTCCAGGAAAAAGAAGTTAAAATATGTTTGTGGTGGATCCTTATAGCATCAATAGCTTGGCATCTCATTATGCTTTTATTATTATTTTTTTAAATATGAATTTTTTATCATTAATAGCTATCACAAACGACTAAAGATGATTAGTAAATGTCTTTGTAGATTTGTCAATTGTGCACACTAGAATATCTTTATTTTCAGATAAAAGTGTGCCTAGTTTTCACAAAAGATCATAAATTATCCAGCAACCTTAGCTGTGTGAAGAAGCATTCTTCCAACTTTCAAATTAATTATCTTTGAAAGCTATTGCAGCTATATAACTGTATAATCTATTTGCTTTTGATATCATATAATCTTAGTTTTTCTTTAAGCTGTTACAAATACAATTAAGATGCAAACAAACACATTTAAAAATCACAAAGAAGCAATTCTTGGTAAGAACATTCTAAGTAGTTTAATCAAGCATAATCTAATCCTAATCAAATAATGGCTGTCCGTGCAATAGCCATCATACACATAAACTCGTTTCCTATAGGAAAGCATCATCTCCTTCACAATTACTTTCCTGTCATATAAATTTGTACTGGAAATTTCTCAATGCTTTAATTTGACTTAAATGATAACATAACATTGGACAGTTGTGACTTTGGTGAGTGAAAATGGTCTAGAATATTTTGTTTATCAAAAATGTCAGCTACCTATTAAAGTGTTGATAGATAAACGAATGCATTTTTGGGAGGATTTCTTAGAACTACTGAGGAACATCACGAAATGTCACTTCTTTAGAGTGGTCCCATCTATTCTGTCTTTCTTTATTTTAAAATAAAAGAGCATGAAAGGTTTTGGGGTTTTTTAACACTAAGTTTTTGCTTTGACTAGAAGGCTTATAAGACCAATGTGCAGTATTCTAGTTTTTGTTAAACAAGAACTTACTAAACAAGTAAGGAGTGAGTTGGTATTTAGTCTAGTGCCACATAGGGTTCTGTCACATAATGAATAAAGACTAAAGGAACAAAATCTTTAGTTAGTCTAATGGAAGAAAAAACAAACCAAGCAACTCACTAGCTTGTAGTCTGTTAAATCACCACTTTGATTAGAATGATTTGTCTCTTTAGGTAGAGCAAACTACAATTGATTTATTTTTGGCCATTTGCTAAGACGAGCTGATGTAGCACTCAATTGGAGGTGTGAAAATCTTTCCTCTTTCCCTCACAGTTAATGGTGAAACTGTACCAACAAATTAGAAACCATTTAAAGGGACTTTTAGTGGGAAAAGATATGGCTGCAACTGATGAACCAAGTGTAGAAAAGAGATTCATCACGATCAGTTATTTAGAGCTATAACATTTTCTAGCTACACAATAATCTCATCTCAATGCTGAATGAGCCCAAAATATCAGGACTGCAAAGTAAAGCAGTGGCAGTCCTCACCTACATTTCACCTAATAGTAATTGCAGCACTATTTCAGTGACATAGATTCAGAGTCTTCTTCACAGATTCTGTGAAGTTTTGAATTGATATCAAAAAAGAAAGCACTATTCCCTTTTTTTTAGGATATTGTGGTATAATGAAAACATCTGCCAACTGTACTCTATGAGACAGCTGCCTTGCTGTCAAAAATGCCAGAGGGGAGCAGGTAGGCACGGGTGAGGTCTTTAATTCTCAATCACTGGAAATAAAAGGTATTTTAAAGTCTTCTGATGTGTCTGTAAGACATACACCTAACATGGATTTTTCCTCCTATCACTGAATACAGGCAAAGGTCATAGGTTCAAGGTGTTCATCAGGTATTTGCATCCAAAAAATCACAAATGAGATGCATAGTGGATTAAAGCATTTTCAGAGCAAATCTCCCAGTGATCCCCATTTTAACCATGTTTCACATTACGTTGCAGACCTCTCAGAGAGCTTGCAAGCGAAATTCTTTTTAGACGAAACTCAGTGGGAAGATATTTTGTCTGATGGCATCTAGTGTAATTGTTATGAACATTGAGGAAGGATAGATCTAGTCCAAGGTAAACCCCACAAATCCATATTTGGTTAACACTGGATTTTCAGCACCAGCTTGCTCTGCAGCCTTGATCCTTTGAGTCTTTCTGGCTTTTTTTAATGTAGGCACAGCTTCTATGTGCTCCCAAGGATGCTGCTTTAGCTGGATTCAAATACTTCCTTCTTTTATCAGGGGAGTTTGAACTTCTAGACATGTCAAAATTCACCTAAGTACAAATCTTGCCACAAAACACAGAATAAAGAATTTTTCATGCTCTGGGCTCATTGTTTTCTAAAAAATATATATTTCCTCTTTTCAAAATATTTTAAATAGCAAGCATAAATCTGAAAATGGTAAAATTTCTGTAGCCTGTTTTGTGAACACTGTTGTACTTTGTATTTTCTGTCCCAGAGGTTGATAATGCTGCCAAGAATGCTCCCAATTGAATTACAATTTAATAAAAGAAATTCTTATGAAAACTGCTATGGAGATGTGACTAGTGGTAGATTTTAATTCAGAGAAATCATATCTGAAATTTACTGAAAATCAGTATGTGATAAGAGACATAAACTAATTGCAATTGTAGTATCTTGGGTTTTTTAGGTCAAGAAAGCAATATCAGCAGTGCACCAGTAAAATTATGAACACACATCATGAGGTCTGCCTATTCAGTAAAATAAAAAAACATTTCCAAGGAGTCAAACAAAAACACTTGCAATCTTTTTAAAATATTAATTTGAAAGATTAAAGTCTAACTTTGACGTGTCATATTATATTGATGGATTACAGGGATAAAAAAGTTAGTGAAATGACACCTAAAGAGCAGGTTTGAAGCATTGTGGTTTAGCGAGTTGCTTGTAAACCAAGAATTTTTTTTTCCCTTATTCCTTATGTTTTTACTTAAATTGACAGCTACCAGATGAAATTCATGGGCTGCCCCACATTATATCTACCCCTCACTGGAGGAAATGTCTGTTATTTCTGAGCAATGAGTGTATTTTGTTATGCAGCTCTTTTGTATTGTTGTGAAATATATTTTCACAAAATTCTTTAAAGCTTTATGTTGTGTTATTCTATAAAACCTATAAAAGCACATAAAAAGAAAAGTGGTGATTTCTGAAGGCCTTAGAATTCACTTTACATCGATGCTTTGCTTTCAAGTTCTTGATTTTACAGGTAGTGTTGATATGAAATCGATCCTTGGAATTGTGAAAAAAAGAAAACCCTGAGTTTTATTTGCACTGCAGCTCATTTGCAGCTGCCACAGTATGAAGCTAATGCAAGTCTGCATGAACTGCATTCCAAGGCTGCTACCTCTTTGCAGAATGGTACAGTGAAGTTCTACTGCAAATCCAAGTTGAATTCAAATGAGTATTTTTTTGTAGTCCTTTATGTCCCAAAGAAAAAGTTTTGAGTTTGCTAGCTTGTCTAGATAAGTTTGATCAACAGGGCTAATAGAATATATTGTTTCTTACTTCCAAGCTTGCTTTGTTTAAATGCTATATGGCATTCCAGGCAGCCTGCTTTGTCCTTAAGCTATGAAGTGGTTCCTGAGTGATGGAAGCATAGTTTGGAGAAACTGAAGACCTCAGCAGTGCAGAGAAAAGTCAGAAGGAGAAGAAAAATGTCTGTATTTCATTGGAATATAGTAAATATTTAAACAGGAATTCTTCATAGAAATCGTCCAATTTGGCCAAAATATCTCTAATAAATTATACTGGAAAATTGTCAGTGTGGAAATCTGAGCTTTGTGAGGTTGCAGCATTTCAGGAGCTGACCTTTTAACCTGGAACTTCTATGCAAACTGCTCTAGGGCTTTCACATCCAATAAATGTGTCCCTTTTAAACGAGCATTTCAGAATCTGAATTTTCTTGTTCTTAGATTGAAATTAGATTTTGGACTATTAGATTCCCCCATGAAATGGAGTGACCTTCTGCACAGATAAAATAGGAAATAATATTGCAATACAAGAGAACACTGTAATTTGCAGCAGCTGTTAAACTTTTCAAAGGTGTCTCCTTTTGTTGCTGTCTTATTTATACAGGGTCTGATGGGGCTCCCCATCAATCATGCACTGTTAAGTAGTTAGGCTGTTGACAGCCAAGTACCTATTTCACAAAATATTATTCCTTTGGTATGTAAGCAGCCTAATCATGACTTTCAGATTGCTTTATCAATCTCTTCTTAGCTGACTGTATTGTCCACAATGCTGACAGTATCCTCAATTAAAAGTGATAAAATTCTAGTCAGTTTTTATTCTTCTGCAGCTTGGTGAAGGTAGGAACAGTGGCAGAGGCACTAGACTGATACTTGTGAGCATTACAGAGTCACGGCAATATCCATTTACACTTTGTTCACGTTTGGGTGGCTGATACTACAAAAGAGGCCCAGAATGGTTTCTTCTTTTTTCAAATGAAAAGGAGATCCTGCAGAATTTGCACTTCACTAAGAAAGAGATTGCACTAAAGTTGCATGCAGGTGAGTGGATAATTCACACCAAATCTTGATGTCATTTTTTGTCATTGTTTCTTTAAAAGTTCAGCTACATTATTAGAGTACAGAGTAAGAATGTCAGCAATTTGCTAGACTTGCAGACATGTGAATATGAGCATGTGGAAGTGATACATCTGCTAGTGAACCAAAAGGGGAAGACGATGGAGGAGAGACTATAAGTTATCTATTAATTACCTATGATTACACCTGTAAATGTTACAAACCCATTGAGAAATCTTAGCAAATGTCTTTTATACCCAAACCTAGACACCATTGAAACTGCTGTCTTTTCTTGTGCTGTCTCAGTTTTCTCTCTTCAGTGTCAGAGAGAACCTGGGGCTGATGCTGTGCGTTTGTGCCCTACCCATGTACTGGAAAATGGAAAGTGAGCTTTCTATATTGCCTTCCTACCCTTTTCTGAGGAAAAGGAAAAAAAAATAGCAAGGTGACTTTATAGGCTCTACTTTTTCGCAATGTTAGAAGAAATATTTTTACTTTTGAACTTCTAACAATGCATGCAATTTTTCCATACCTTTAAGAAAAATACTGGCCGTTTTACTATTTATGGCATGTATGAATCAAGCAGTGTACAATGGTACATGCAGGACTTCAGTGCAGTTTCAGAGGTCTTGTTCTAGGTGATTAATTTTTTCCAGTTGTTGGCTAAAGTAAGCAAATTCATGTTTTAACAGAAACCAAGAAACAGTGAACTCCAAGGGGACAGGTTCAATTTGCATAGCATGATGAAATATAGTGTTGCTTTGAAAACCATTCATTTTCCAGTTCAGAGGTATTTATGTCTTTACTATATTTCCAACATGTTTGTTTAATGCATTTTTACTGAACTGCATTCTGGTAATTTTAAAGAATAGAGAAAGGCATAGCTCTTCTGTAAACAGAGAACTGAGGAGAAGCCCAGTTGCAGTCTTGGCCTGTGGTGTGGGAATGTGTATCATCTCAGACTGCAAAACTACCTGGGCCTCTCTTTGACACTTCTATATGCAAGGAGTATATATGTGCGAAGCATATTTTGTCACATGCTTGAAAACATATAAGTAACTTTATGCACCTGTACCTAATTCAACTTTCTGTCAATACAATGTACTTCATATTGCCAATAACTCAGTGGCAGGGTATGATAAAGTATGGGATAATGTGGTAAATTATTCTGGGACAGAAAGATGAACCAGTGACAGGAAAGGATAAATTAATATTCTAATGAAGAGGAGCAGAAGATTACTGGGGTGATTGTATAAGTAGTACAGCAGCCTGAATATCTCATCTAGTTGTGCTAGGTTTTTTTTCCACAAATTACAGCAAATGGGCAGCCAAAGAACACATGCGTAAACTACCTGATTTTGGTTCTATCCCACACTCACATACTTGCATATTTTGTTCCTGAATACAATGGAAACATCCCCATTGTCTGGGAAAATGAGATCAGGAAGGGTATTCTGTTGCCATTATCTGTATTCAGTTAAGCAATTTGGATTAGTTCAAAATTGTTCTATTTGTTGATATACTTTTACAATGCAAAATATGAGATTTAAGGTAGGACTCCTAAGTAACTTTTTTTTCATATCAGTAAAGCTTTCCCTGCTGTCTATCACAGTGTCCTTTTGAACAAAATGTCCAGCACACAACAGCTGGATATACACATCGTGTGATGGGTGAGCAACAGGTTCATGGATTGGACATAAAGGGTTTTAGTGAATGTGATGACATCAGGCTGGTGAGCTGTCACCAGTGGGGTTCTATAGGGATCCATCATCTTTCCTGTCCTCTTCAAGGTCTTCATAAACTACTTGGACAGAGAACTCAAGAGTATATCAGTAAGTTTGCTGATGACAGTAAATTGAGAGGAGCTGTTGACTCCCTTAGAGGCAGAGAGGTCCTGCAGAGAGACCTTAACAAATTGGAGGCTTGTGCAATCACCAACCAGATGAAGTTTAACAAAGGCAAGCTCTGGATTTTGGGACTGGAACAGGGCAATCCTGGATTCCATGCCCACTGGGGAATGAGATGCTGGAGATAGGCACCATGTAAAGGGACCTGGGGAGCTCTTGAGAGGAGGAAAAATCTCTTAAAAAAGCCTGAAACCTGCTATACTTGAATTCCTGATAAATAATCCATCCAAACTAATCTAAAATCTAATTGTTTCACTTAGATATTTGGGATTTGCCCCCTTGTGAGAAATTAAAACCCCAACAAAATATATAATTTGGAAAATTTTCTTTCCCCTCCAAATCTGACTTGTTTGCTTTCTGAAAATATACTGAAGCAATAGGATAATCTAGAGACTAATGAGCCATTCTGATTAAAACAAGAGAAGCTTTAAATCTATCACAGATACAAACCAGACTAAATTCTGGACATCTAATTTTTCAGTATTTTGGGCTTAATTAACATTTTTGCTTCAATTTCCCCATTAAAAAATGAGAAGCAATAAAATGCTTACCTTTATAGTCATAGGGATGCTCTGTTGGTAATTAGATGCTGTCAGACAGAATTACTGCAAATTACGGTAATTACTGTTCATTAATTAGTTCTGTCAGTTTTATGTTTTATTGTAATGCACTGTCAAAGTGCTATGGTGTTTAAATTGGATGCATTTAAAATGAACATTCACATTAAAAAGGAGTGAAAGAGAACCTTTTATTGAAATTAAAAAAGTTCCAAAGAAATATTTTATTATGATCTAATTTTGGCTGTGGAATTCTGAAGCTGAAAAGTACTGCATACTAGTAATTGCATGTAGTATTATAATTTAAAAAGCTACAAAAATATGAAGAGACATTCTGTATTTAAATTGGGCTGCTTATTTTAGAGCAGAATTCAGTATTTAATTGTAACATTCTCTGTTGAACCAGGTGTATTTTCAGTGAATGTTTTATGCCAAAGAGAATTAAGGTAGGAAAGTTGACACTTCCCTTGTGAGAAAAAGACTAAATATTAAATCTGCATCTCCCACTGCTGGAAGTGAGGCTTCCTTTGGCTCATAATGCACTGAAATACTGTAAATATTGGTATATTGTAGTAGTGTAATTTGCACTATTGCAATGAAGAGATGATAATTATGCTAGTTCTCTATTCTCTGAAATTTTGTAATGATTTTATCTGTGTTGCTGACATATAAATATACAAAGGATCTGCTGTTTCCATTTCCAGGTTAAGGCATGGTTGGCAGAAAATATAGTCCTCCTAAGGTGGCCCAGATACCATTAGCCCTCTTGGCTACAAAGTCACACTGCTGGCTCATGATCAGATTGTTATCTACTACCACCTTCAGATTCTTCTCTACCAAGCTGTTCTCCCTCTGGGCATCCCCCAGCACTTACTTGGGATGGGTTTGTTTCTCCCCAGGTGCAGAGCTTTGCACTTCCCTTTTGTTAAGCTTCATGAGGCTCCTATCAGCCCACCTCTCCAGCCTGTCAAGGTAAAAACTCACTAAAGTTATTACACTGAAAAGGAGAGCTAGAAGAAAGGTCACTTTAGTCTAAGAAGAATGAACAGGGATAGATTTATTTGCAAGCATTTCAGGTTTTACCCAGCCATTCAGACTTTTGTGTTTCAAGAGGGTTTTTGTTGGTTTTGTGGTTTTGGGGCTTGTTTTGTTTTGTTTTTCCTGGAGTTTTTATTATTCTAGTAAAACATACCTGTAGGAAATAAAAGTAAAGTGTCGTTTGGTGGATTCACTTCAAGAAGGCAAGGGAGGCAAAGGAAATTCTCCTTCAAGGATCTGGTTGATTTAGGTCCCATAGAGCAGAAAGTTCCCATTAAAAGCAATGTATTGACACTCAGATTTCTTTGAATTGAGTGGAATTTAGGTTAAGCTTCTCTGTTGATACTAGCTGTGGTATCACTTCAAGTAGGTGGAACAGAGCACATCTGGAGCTTTTTTGTGTCAAAGCTCCCTTTAAGTTAAAACCAAATTGGAAGCTGTGCAGGTCATGAAATCTTGGAGTCACACTGTGACTGTACAACACTATTACCCAAGTCAAATGGCACTTTTTTGCTCTGATTTACTTTCTAAATTGATCAAAAGTCAAAGCATTGATTTGAGTGTAGGTAGCTGAGTCTATGTGGATATGAAGTCCTAGTACAGTAATGACAAATAATGAAGTGCATTCTAGAATATTACTTTACTGTTCAATCCTTTTAAAGGAGCTGTGAGTGAATTAAAACTGCTAGAATGCCAGTGTAATTCATAACTGGTAAAAAAGTCTTCAGCAGTCAGTGCAAAGAAAATCTTGATAGCCACCTCAAATGTAGAAGCACATTCTTTTTTATCTAAATTGGCATCAATATTTCATCAATACTCCAGTTCTATGGTCAATGGTTTTAATTTTTTAATGCATTTCAAATTATTAGAACAATTTTAAACTTTTCATTCATTTTTTAATCCAAATAAATAAAAGATTATTTAATTGAAAGTAGATTTTTCTACACAGGAACCTGAGATTGGGCTTTTTCCTTTGTTTTCTTATTAGTGTTTTGTTTTCCGAACTGGTGTGAGCCTACTATGCTATAAAATATGTATCTTTTTTTAAAAACTTCCCCAGAGCATGGTTTTGATGTCAGGTGATGAAATAAATTACTATTTCACTAGTTTTAAAGAGGACTGTGTTGCCTAATTTGAAAGTAAAATTATATTGAATAGTAATAAAAACAAATCCTTTTGGTAATCTGAGATTTTCTCAAAGGTATCTTTTCAGAGACTGCTTGAAAAACTTGCAAAGACTGGTCTGGTTGTGCCTTTGTAAGACAAAGTTTTTTGTTGTTTATTCAATCTGCTATTTAAGGCACCTGCTAAGTGAGATGGAAGGCATTTTTATGTGTTTGTTGCTTTGAATTATATTGCCTGCATGTATCAAGCAATGAATGACAGATAAAATATTTTCTTTTGTGGGTATGTAAACAATAGTATTTGGCTACTTAATCTGATCAAACAATATTTACTTTCGATTTTGTTTTTTTTTTCCTTAACAAATTATGCCTTCACCATAAATGCTGTCTCAGCTACTGAATAAACTCAATGTCTCTCTCAGTGTATCTTTTATAACAATCCTTTACATTCAAAAACTTCTTCTTTTTTATGGCTATAATTATGTAAAAAGAAAACATCATATTAGATGAAGATGATAGCAATGAAATACTTTGTTACAGCAGCAATGGAGCTGTTTAATTTGTAAATAGTAGTAAATGCCTTCTTTCTTAGATTAAAGAATACCGAGGTAAAGACTCTTCTCTGAATTTCAGTAAGGTATTTAGAAAGTCAAGGAAACATGGAAAATGACCACGGACAGGTCGAAAGAATTAATGGGAGTGAAGGTTGAGCTTGGCTATTTTTGGTTGACGGTCTAGTGGCAGCTTGGGACAAACACTGGATTGTGTAGTACAAATGTAGATATTTAATTCCAATAGGTGAAAACATAAACCCAGGTGAAAAAATGCCTATATCTCTAATTTGCAAAAGACCACTTGTATCAGTGATTATTCTGAGGGGCTCTTTTACAATGTTTCTGTAATTCTTTTCTTAAACATTAAAATTTTTCTGTAAAGATGGAAGCATATTACTTCAATCTGCATGTCAAAAATAAGAAAATGAGGTGAGTTCGGTTTGCAGATCTTTTGGGCTTGTTTAAATTGCAGATTTTCAGCTAATATACTGCTCCCCATCAATTTTTTTTTCCAAAATCAATTTCATTTTTATGCAATAATGATACTAGTGTTAATATAATGTACTTTATATATGGACACAATTATTGGAGGCAAGCAAGAACAATGTAAAATTAAAAATAATTCTATAAACATATAATAAGTGAAAAAAATCATTAATTAGAAGATCAGTAAGTAAATATAAATAGAGTGTCTCATCAAATAGCTGTATTTTTAGTGGCTCTTTTAATCTGCAGTGCCTAATCTTTGTTCTTAACTTGGGAGAAAATATAAGGTCACTTTTGGTGTTTGTGAATGATTCACAAACTAAAAGGAAGTAAAAAAAGCATCAATGGCTACAGCAGTTCTAATGGCTTTACCCATCCTGCTGTGTTAGATAACTTTATGTAACCCCTGTGGTGGCACTTCGTGCTAAAGTAGCTATTTACATTCCTACTTCAAGCCTTTAAGGTGACCCCAGTCACTGCATTCTGCAAAGGAAAGCTTTTAAGAGTGACAGATGTCCCAAATGCCATTGCTGCCATTCCAACACAGTCTTTCCAGAGCTTTCCCCTTCCCTGGATCCCCTGGATGCATCAAGCTCTCCCTGACATGCCTCCATGGATTCCTGATTTGTGCTATAGTTTACCTGTGTCTGCTGGCAGACCCAGACAGGTCAGAGCAGGCAGCCCCGGGCAGTGAGTCCTAGGGCATCTTAATGTAGGGGCCAAATTGGGAGCTTTTCTGTTTACTTTTCTCTACTGGGTGTTGTATCAGCATTGGACAGTGCTGCTGTCACAAGTTGGATTGCAGGTCCAGGTTCTGGTTGCTGGCACCAGGAGCCAAGGTTGAGCAGGCACCATGTCCATCTGTCTTCTGTAGCTGCCAAGGAATAAGATGATGCCATGGGAAATAGCAAACTCTGTGATGACCTTGTATGAGTGCTTACATGGGTGGTTGCTAGACAGATTTGAGTTGCCTGGGAAACCCCCATTTCAGCTCTTAATCTACAATGTCAGGGCAAGAGCCCAAGACTAGCATTTATAGAAGCTAAATGAAGCATTTGTAGAACCTAAGTGCTGGAAGGTGTGAAGTTACTCTATTCTTAGTGATCCTCATGGGCTCTTCTTATAGCTGTGTCTCTAATTGTAGCTGCACATGGAGTGCTTTTCCTGTGTAGTCTCATGCTGTGTTGGTCTCTTACAAGTAATATTTTTACTACATCCTGCCCCTGAAAAGATAAACTATATGTGAAATCATAACGAGATGGAAGAATGATATGCAAAGAAAGTTGTGTGAGATCTGCTGCATTGCACTGAAGGATTATGCCTCCCTGAACTCAAACAGCTCTAGGAAGTCACTTCTGTCCATGAGGTGATCCAGAAAGTAGGCAGCATAGATTGTAGTAAAGACTACACAGATCAGGTTGGGTTTTTTTCAAAAATGTTCCAAAGACCAAGACTGGGAATTATCCAGTAAAGCTTCAGGGGCATTGTCAGATGGTACAGTGTGTGTAACTATGTGAACTGTATCTTTTAGTAGGCTGTATTGGGTTTATCACAGCCAGTAACTTAAGCACCCACCATCTGCTTGCTTATTCACCCCTACTCCCAGTCCCTGCAACAGTATAGGGGAGAGAAGAGCAAAAGTAAGAAAAAAAGTAAAAAAATACCAAGAGTCAAGACAAAGACAGTTGATAGCAAGAGGGAGAGGGTGCAATGCAAAAGTAATTGCATTCACCACCTCCCCCCAGCAGATCAATGCCCAGCCAGCATGTCTACCTTGGAAAAACTACCCCATGCTTTTTATTGATGGGAGTGATATTATAAGACATGCAATATCCATGTTCAGTTTGAATCAGCTGTCACAGAATATGCTGTGTTGCAAGGGTGTCCCCTCACACCTCTTTCCTATCCCCAGCCTGCTCTCTGTGGGAGGGCAGAATGAAAAGCAGAGGAAGACTTTGTGCTGTACATTACTGCTCAGGAATAACTAAATCACTAGTGTGTTACCAAGACATTTGTCATAACAAGTCTATGGTACCATGCTAGCTGCTATGAAGAAAATTGCCTCTAGCCCAGCCAGATCCAGTATATACACTGCAACAAAAGATTTGAAAGAAGGAAAATGCTCATAAAGGTGAATATCTTACAGGCAAAAGTCTTGGGTGAATATGGGAAAGCCCATTGTTGCACTTTTGAGACAGGCAGATTTTAATATATTAGTATGCTCAGTTCTTATGTTCACAACTCAATAAAGATATTGAAAAATTTAAGAGTTCAGAGAGAAATCTTGGTGATGATGAAAGTAAAATGATTTACTGTAGGAATTTCTTGCTAATCAAGACATTGATTAAGAGTTAAAAGAATTAGAAATCTCCTAAGGCATCTTCCATCCCTAACTCTGGAGTACAGAGTTTAAGGTACCAATGTTGCAACTTTGACTTTAAAAAATGCAAAACAAGCATAATATTTTTCTACAAGTAAATGCCATTGTCCTTTGGGATATGTCACTGAAGTTGTGGTTTGAAAATTTTAAACTCAGGATTTTCTGTTTGTTTTCCAAAACAGTCCTCTAGTTCTATGAGAGCTACTGCTAGCTGTGGTGAGTAGAGTGATGAATGCAGAGAATTCCTCTGGGTAACATTGTACAGGAGGTCAGAATATAGAATTAAAATGATTCTTGCAGGTCTTACAGTCTGTTGTCCATAAAATAAATTAATAGCTCTTGTGTTTTCCAGTTTCAGGCTTTTTTCTCAACATGTATTGCTTTTATATTTCCAAATATATTTTTTAATTTTTTTTTTGTTTCTTAACCTAGTTAAGTTCACACATTTTAATGATTGAGATAATTTATAGTTTTGTATGAAGTTGATTTCTGCTTTTATTTGCTGTATTAGGAACAACTGTTGCAGCTAAGATGTGATGTACAGTACTTTAATTTTCTCTCAAGTAACACAAATTTTGAATTTTCTCATTTCAAAGAGCAACTACGATTTTTTCAGTTTTAAGATATGGTCACATATATTTATAAACATAAAATCTCAGTGAAAAATCCCAATGCTTAATAAACACAAGCAGCTCTAGATTTAGCATTAATGTAAGTAGATTTCTTTTGTTCAGTAGTATTATTCTAGTTTATACCACTTGAAAAAAAGGCACAAATACTCTTTATATTGGTAACAATAGCTATTTAGTTTGCATCATGCTCTAGTAACTTGCTAAAAGAAATAAAAAGGGACATAAAAGCAGAGATCTTAAAAACTCTTGTTAGAAAGATTGGAATTATACTTCAGTATAATTCAGCTTCTGACTGTGGGATAGTCATTGAGAATTGCATTTCTGCTAAGCCTTTGATGTTAAATCAGACTTGGTAAAAATATGCATTTTTTCCTAACCAGGTTTATTTTTATCCACTGCTATATCAAAGCATTTCTCTTTACATTATTTTTAAAATAACGTTTCAAAATCCCTTTTCAAGGTTACTCTTGGCCCATTGTTTTAATGAGTCAGTTTTATAATGACAGGTTACTTATGTAGTTGACTGTATGAGTTAAGGCCACAGTTAGTTTTACCATTTTTGACTGAAGCGTAATCTTGAAGCCTTTGAAAAAGATCTTCCAGTGAAAAGCACCTTTGGTAGCATGTATCTCAGCAAGACAAACAAGCTGATTTGTTTTCTGGTGCCTACATCACCAGAAGATTTTATACCATAACTTAAAAGAACTGAGTGATGCAGCCAGTGTAGTCAGAGTATACCCAGAAGAGGTTCGCAGTTCCAGACTCCAGCTTCACAAAAAGCTGTGAAAGCAGGACCTCTTCATGTTCACAAGAGGTGAAGGAAGGAGTGCAGGCTTGGGAGGTGTTCTAAATGCTAGAACTGCTAACTTGTAATTAATTTAATGTGTATTGTCCTTGTCAAGCTGTTGGGACCAAGTAGAAGCTACACATTTTTTAGGATAAATATACTGCTCATGTACTTGCATGTAAGAATATCTATCATGATCTATGCATGAACTGCACAAAAAATATATGAAACTATAGCAGTAAGAGTGAAAGTACATACTAAAGGGTATGAATGCATTCACCAGCAATTCTGCTAAGGAGAAACAATTCCTCATTTTTATAAACTTTAATCTGTAGAACCAGAAAAATGTCAATAGAGTTCATTCCTTATCTCCTGTAAGTTCCTCTCTATTAAATAATAAGGTAGACCACTAGCACCCCAAGTGGGCAAGATACTGAAGTAACATCTAGTACGAAACTGGATATTAGCAGTCAGAATTCTTTTAATATTCTCTTTTCATGTTCCAAACCTTAGCACTTTTCTTTACAGTACGTGTGGGTTTGTGTTTAAAATTGTCCAGTATTAAGGGTAGGTGCCAGAGAGCCTGATGAAAGCAGTTGTCATTTTTCTCCTGAAGCAATGAACCTGAATAGACTAGTCTTTCCAATATCTGAAACATGGCATATATTTAGGAATTTCAGGAAATGAATGCAATTTCTTAATTTGAGAGTTATTTTGAAAGCTGCTATGGAAGAGAGGATAGATGTTTAAAGAAGTGTCTTGAAGTTAATATGATTAAACATGTATTTATTGACAAGAGAGGGCAGGAATGCGAGTGCATTCAGTAGCCTCATTTGGCACATGGCTCTGCTAAGGAAAGCAGTTCATGGCCTAACTGCAACTGAAATAAATTTTTCAAAGAGCTAAAGATAAGATTCAGCACTTTCCACTCTAAGTCCAGGGTTTGTTTAATTGACTTGTTTTCCCTAACTTTTATATATATATTCACATTAAGAAAAAACAGAAGCAGCGTAATGTTGGATAAAACATTTACCGCATGTGCTTCTTGTCCTGGGAGTGAGAGTGCACATGATAAATGAGAGGCCACATTGCTCATATCCTACCAAGAGGCTCTTGGGTCCAGCACAGCTGAGTGCTGGGTAGGAATCTGAATGGAAGAGAACAGCATATTAACAGGTCAAGCTTATTTAAGAAAGATTTTGTATTGGAGTCAGGGGGAAATAATGTGCTGTAGGTATTACAGTGAATGGAATATCTAGCAGATTCCATTGTAAAGGAAATTTTTATATTTTAAGCCAGGAAATGTATGCAGTATGGATGATTATCATTTAATATATAAAAGAAGATGAAGCAGAAAAAATTAGACTGTTTTCTTTTTTAACAGCTTCATGATGCAGCTATATGTTCACACATTTTTGTGAAGTGTTAATGGCAAACACAGTAGTTAATGAGGTATAGAGGCTTGATGCTGTATTATATCTCAGGCAAAAGGATGTGTGATTTATCATATTTGTTTTTCTGTGTCCTTAATTTTTCTGTGATTAATGTGTGATGCATATGCAATGCTTTCTGTATTTTAATGGAAAAAAATTTAGTGTGTTTTTTCCCTCAAACTGGCAATGAAAAATCCTTAAAAAACAAATATAAAAAAAGGAGGCACTTTTGAACACAAATGTATGAACATTTTTAATGCTGTCAATTTAGATCTATTATGGCAAATTCTCCTTGGATTAATTTGTGGTATTATGGCTTACTGTACACCTCAGGGAATCAAGAACAAAGTTAATTGTTCCTCTGAGATGTACTATTTCCGCCCTTTGCCCCTCAATCAACAGCTTGCAAAGCAGTAATTGAGAAATAAATCTGAGTGTATTAAGTTATTTCTCCTTAGAACAGTTCTTGCTAGAACATACAGAAACAGGGGCAGCTGGCTACTTGCAGAGGCAGGATGTTGAACTAGACCAATTCAGGTCTGATCCAGTATAGTAATTTCTGTGTTGCTTACCCTTAGCCTTTGTTATTCTGGGTCAGTTGATCAACACATTAGGAGCTGTAACCAAGAGTCTATCCATGTTTTGACCAACTGGTAAGGAAAAGCTTAGCAGCAGGCTGTACTGTGTCTGCTTATTCAGTGTGAAATAAAGGCACACAAGAGCCTTTGAGGGGTCGTTTCTTTTTTGTTTCTTGTTTTACGAGTGTGTGCTATGCTAGTGGGAACTCAGAGTAACACATTCTAGACAATGTTACAGCTGTTCCTGAATGATTGAGTTTATTAACATGTCACAGGGTTGTGTAGTTCAGGTATTGGAAATATTGTGACTGACATTGAAGATGTTTTGGGGCAGTTAGATTCTCATATCTATCTTTACATTACTGTAAAATGCTTTGATATTGCCTATATGCCATTATTGCAAATATTTGTAATCTGTTTTTCTGACTGACCTCATGATACTCTTTTCTCTTTTGTCTTGTGAACTTGCATATAAATTATAATTATTATTAGGAGGAATTATAAAACATTTCCACTTTCTCTCGTTCTTCTCTAGTTAATATGATCATTGCATCTACAGCATACCATAAAGAAACAGTCTTACTTCATGGGACACCTCAGTGTTTGTCTTAGTGCCAATGTGGCAGCTTGTAGTATTGGCAACAAACCCCACCAATTCCTAGTGTGATATAGCTGCAGATTCTTCCTGCTTCCTATTTACTGCTCAGCGTTAGGAATATTTTGGGAATGACTGCTGTGAATGACTCAAGGCTAATTGCTGTCCTTTCTTGCTCTTGTTTATCATACTTGTGACAAACCTGAAAGTGCTTATCTTATCCTTTACAGCAGATAAAAATTAAGAAAAAACATCCTGTGGAAGCACTGTGCCATTTCCACACAAAATCCTGCATCTGGTTGTTAATATGCAATTCCTAATACACTGAACTTTCATAGAGGTTAGAAATGAGGAAGATCTTTTTGGTCACCTTGTCTTCCCCTCAGTTGCACTAGAGTAGATTCGCATAAGGCACCCTCATGTCCCCTCTGCACTGAAAGGAAGCATTATTTTCACATGGTATAAGTGCTTCACTGATACTGGAAAGAAGAGAAAAGATCTTTTTCCTGTAAAGGGTGTGTGAGATGAAGTTGTAGTACGTTGGTATAAAAGGCTCTTTGTTAATTGCTATTGTGCTAATGGTGCTTTGAATATGAATGTTTTGTAAGCAAGAAACAGGCAATGATTCAGATGAGCACTGCCTCAAAGAAAACTTGAGCAGGGCTGGAAGTAAAAGAAAGTCTTTGGCATTTTGCAGTCTGTTTTTGAATGAGTTGCACAGATTCAAGTAGTCAAGACCATACATGTAATAAACAGGGCACTGAAGCTGTACCATCCACTGCAGATTTGTTAAAAAAAAAAAAAAAAAA